>JAHIAM010003899.1:0-29760 GCA_021605205.1 Aegilops longissima
ACCCTTTGTCGGCGGAAGTCGCGAGAAAACGGCGCCCCAAAAAGCGGAACCGTTGGAGTCGGCCTCGAAGTCGGCGGCCTCCACGGGCCCGTCGCCATTAACCGGACAAGGCGGGGAATATGATGATCGCCGCCCGGTAGCCTGCTTTTGCCATGACTCAACGACAACTCGCGTCATTAGAAAAGCGACTCTGATGACCCGCAGCCAGCAAGACCCGCGCGCGGAACCGAGGCTGTCGGCCCCATGCTGGACCGTCGGCGGGGCCCACTAGTCAGCGGGCCCAATCGGCGGAGAAGGCGGCGACTTAAGGCGGCTGGGACCAGCGTAGCCGGATTACCATTGTACCCCGAAGTGAGGCCTATATAAGCCTCCGGGGCACCCATACAAAGGTTGGAACCTAGTAGTTTGACACACACACATAGAGGGAAGAAGAGCTAGCCGTGCCCTTCTCCTTCCTCACCCAGGCAACTCAAGGAGCAACCTTGCCTCACCTTGCCATAGTGATCATCACGGAGACCCCTTGAGCGATAATAGAAGTGTTATCTCCTCGGAGAGCCACAGAAGCTGGTAAGATTGGCAGCGTGCATGTCTTCGCCTCATCCGTTTCGAGGCACGGCTGACGTTCTACTCGCCCCTCCATGATAAGCCATCCTTTGGCATATCGCGCACCAACCCCGACATTTGGCGCCCACCGAGGAGCAGGTGCACCGTCGTCGAGACCTGCTGCAGGGCGGGAACCCTCTTCCTCCTGGCGCAGCCAGCGGCGCGCCGGGCCGGAGTCTATGCGGCAGCGTGGCATGGCGCTAAAATGCGCCTCGCAGCGGCCAACTGCCTCGCCCGAACTTGTCGGCGAGTTAGCCTCTCCGGCAAACATCTGTTGGTAGCGCGAACGCGGATGGCCCGAAAGCCTCCTCGCGGGCCTCCTCGAGCAACTCCGCCGCGGCGAGCCGCCCGCCGACACTGGTCCGTGGGCTCCACCGACCCGATCTTTGAGTGCGACTCCGACACAGCGTCGCTCGGCGCTTTCCCCACCAGCGTGGTGGTATCGATGAAACCGCTCCCTCGCGCGGAGAGCGGTGGAAGCACAGTCGCGGAGGTGCTGCGTTATCCAGTCTGGCCCGAAGACTTCGGCGAGGGGCTTCGTGACCCTCTCGGCAGTTACGCAAGACCTGCCCCCCATTCCGGAAATCGCCCGCGCTGGGGCGCTGAAGCCCGCGCCTCCGGCTCCTCATGGGCGCCACGAAGCTTCGCAAGCATGGGGCGCTTGCCGAAGCCTACCGGCTGAGATGGATCGCGTCGTGGCGGTTCGCCCGGCTCGGTGGGCCTAACGCCTAACGGCAGCGGTCCAGCGAGGAGCGTAACCATCGCCAATCTGTTTGGGGCCAATACGCCATGTGCATACCACGCCCGCGAGAACATCCGCGCCGCCCGGGCAGCGAGCGAGCTGGAAGTAACCCGAGGCGAGCGCCGCTGATAACAGGCGAGTCCGGCAGCTCCTCGGCGGCTCTGCGCATAAAGATAAACCGGCTGCCGCGGTAGGCGGTGCCGCGGCGACAACCTGGCGACTTACTCCCGCCGAATCAAAGCGCGCTCGTCTCGGGCGCCCGGTGGCGGCGTCCGTGGAAAAAAAACAAACCCGGCTGTCAGCCATAGCGGACTCACATCTCCATCGGCCGATGAAAGCGGCCGCCCAAAGCGATGGAAGCGGCGGGCGACTATCTGCCTCCTCCTCCCCGAGAGAAAAGCCCGAGTCTCCCGCCACCGTCGAGCATCCGACTCTCGGCGACCGCCTTGGCCCCGAGAGAGTCGGAGAAAATGACCCCCCTAACGGATCGGCGACTCCACGATCCACAGGCGCTGGAAGAAGAAGGCAGTTAGGCCCGCCTGTTTCGGACCTCGCATCCGAGCGAGCCCTTCCCGGAGGATTCACGCCCCGAGATACACCAAGTACACGGCTCAAGTGAAGCCCGGGCTGGCTAGTTACTACTCCCGGCCGTCGGCCATAGCGAAGCGGCAACAAAGCGCGCGTAAAGTATATTCCCCTCATGCTCGAGACCGGCGGAACATGGTTGAACAGCAAGCCCCATAACATCAACGAGTTAGGTGACTTCACGGGCCAACCGTTCGCCTTCACAAGCACGCCTGGCGACCTCCCAAGCCTCGCCAGCTTTCCTTGTGCGTGCAAGGCCCCAGAGTCTACTCGCGACTACCTCCCTGTGTTGGGCGAGCTCCGGAACTCATGTGAGAGTGCATGAGTCTGAGCGTCCAGTACTTCACGCCGAGTCACGAGAGGCACCCTCCTCAAGCACAAGCTCCTGCTGCGTGAGCGGAGACCCTCGACAGCTGCTGATCATAGCAGAACAAAGTCACGCCTGACCGACTCCTCCATGAAGTCGGAGATCAAAGTCGATCTGTTGGCAAGGTGGCTCCTCATGCTCCCAGAACTCCGGTGGCGGCGCCCGATCAGCGACAACAACAGAATGATCACAAAAGCAAGGCCCGCGGCTTCAACAGCGGTGGTGGCGTGATCGAACCAGCAGCAGCAGAGGGCAGCCTCACCTTAGCGGCGAGAAAGCGGCAAGTCAGCTGGTTGCCGACCTTCTCTTCTGCGAACTCTGGATGGACCACTGCAAGTTCCATAGCGGTAGCGAAGCCGTCGAATCACACCACCGGAGTGCCAGCGGCTCACCGGGATCGCCAAGGGAGCGGCCTTGTGTCCTCCTTGCCCGTTGAGCCGCCGCCTCCGCCGCCGCCGGCAACGCGGCTGTCGAGCCGGTCGGCCTTGATACAAAACAGTACCGAAAAGAGCATGGTGCCTATGTAGTGTTTACGGTGTGGCTGATGATGCGCCCGCCGGCAGTGGCGGCAACAACAAGTGAAGCCTTGATAGCATCGAGATACTCAGAATTCATGCCTTTGGTCCGAAGCCCATGAGTTGGGCAAGGTGATCACCCAGGTGATGCGAATCTGGGCTCCTCGCCTGGTCTTGGAGCCACCTTGCAGCGAAGACGGGCGGACGCTCGCTTCTCGCGAGTCTTGATAAACGAGCAGCAACATCAACATCACATACAAGGATATAATGGAGAAGTTATGAATCATGCAAAACGGCTTGACCGGTCGGATTTGTGTTCCGCAGATTATACGGCCTTTCCTGCTCACGATTGGCAAGATTACGATAGAGCGTCCTCTTTGGGGATAAAGATCACTTTAAGCGAGCCAATCTGGTTGAAGTGGTGGACCTGCTGCAGCCAAGTTCATGGCGGTCCCCCACTCGCCTACCTCAAGATGAAGATGTCGAGTACCAGGGGGTTACATTTGTGGCCAAGCGACTTCTGAAAGTCGTCGCCTATGCTGAAAGCAGCCGGCTGGCCGAGTCCACGGTGATCGCAGTGAAGCGGCTCCTTGATCGGGTTGTGGCAATGGCGGCAAGCAGCGGAAGATGTCGCCCGACCCCAAAAGTCAGAAGGCGAGGCTCGTTCAAGCCGGCCAAAGAGACCAAGAAGATACCCTTGGACCGGAGCACCCGGAGATCTGTTGTCGTGGGTGCAAACCTCGACGACAAATAGAAAAAGCGACTTCGTCGATTTCCTCCGTGAGATTCGGGACATTTCGCATGGTCCCCAAAGACATGCAGGTGTCACGACAGAAGTCGCCGAGCACAAGTTACATGTCCGATCTGATGTGGAAGCCGTCGAGGCAGCCCTTAGCGCCGTCTGTTAGAAGAGAAAAGAAGAGTTGTTGGAGAAGAGATAGCCCGGCTCCTGCAGGCGGTTTCATCATGGAAGTGTTCTTTCGAGTGGTTAGCGAACCGGTCTTGGTACTAAAGAAGAACAAGCGATTGGCGGATGTGTATTGACTACACAAGCCTCAACAAAGCCTGCCCCAAGGACCCGTTAAGCAGCCAAGAATTGATCGAGTTGATAGAATCCACGGCGGATGCGAGCTGTTGAGCTTCTTAGATGCATATTCAGGATATCACGGATCAAAGCTGAACCGGCCGATAGATTGAAGACCGCCTTCATCACGCCGTTTGGAGCCTTACGCTGCGACCATGGCGTTCGGCGAGAATGCGGCGCCACCTTTCAGCGTTGCATGTGAAGTGCCTCCTCAAGCAGCTTGGAAAAGCGCCCATGTTTATGTGGGCGGCGTGGTGGTGAAGAGCGGAGAAGCGAGAACGCTGTTGGAAGACCTCAAGGAGACCTTTGAAAATTTCGCCGATTCTAGATCAAGCTCAGCCGAAGAAATCGTCTTGAATACCAGCCCGGCCAGCTCCTTGGCTTCTGGTCTCTGAGCAGCGGCATAAGTGCAACCCGTGAAGATCAAAGCGTCGAAAGGATGGAAGTACCGCCGGCGCTAGATGTGCAAAAGTTCACGGCTGCTTGGCGTCTATCGGCGATTCATCGATCGGTGGGCGAAAGCTCTTCCTCTGTATCAGCTCATGAAGACCACCTTCTTGAATGGAACTCAAAGCGAACGAGGCTTTTCTCGAGTTGAAGAAAATGCTGACTACCCCCAGTCTTTGGCGGCTCCGACTCCAAAAGGCCCATGCTCCTGTATATTGCCGCCACCGGCCAGGGTGGTCAGCCTGATTATCGTGGTTGAAAGCAAGGAGGAAGGCAAAGCGCTGCTGTCGGAACCGGTTTATTACACGAAATCTTGTCGACCTCCAAGCAGAACTACCCCCACTACGGAGAAGATGTGTTCAGGCGTGCTTTGCGCCAAAGTTGAAACCTTACTTTCAAAGCATCCAATCACCGTGGTTTGCAGGCCCCACTAACAGAGATCGCCGAGCGAGATGCTTACGGCGAGTGGCCAAATGGGCCATAAGTTGGCCCCTACACCATCTATTACCAGCCCTTTTACGCCATCAAGTCACAAGCACTGGCGACTTCCTCGTTGGTGGGCGAGACCGATACTGCCGCTTGGCCGCGACTCCACCATTGGCGGATGCACTTTGATAGCTCAAGATGCACCGGCTTGGGAGCGGCGTGGTCCTCACTTCCCCCAAGGCGACAAGCTCAAGTTGCGCTGCGAATCATTCGCCGCCTCCAACAAGCGTCGCCCAGTACGAGGCGCTCATTCCTGAGCTCGGCTTGCCAAGAGCTTGGCATTCGCGGATCTGTGCTATGGTGACTCCGACTTGGTGGTCCAACAGATCATCCGTATTTGGGGCGTAAAGATGCAAACATGGCGAGCTACCGTTTCTGGTACAGCAGCTGAGTGGATATTTTGAGGGTGCGAATTCCTCCATGTGCCAAGCGACAGCGACCAAGCGAGATACCACAGCAGAATCGGCTCCACCATGAGCAATACCATCGGCGTAAGCCCTTGGCGCCTCCTCAAGCCATCTGTCAAGCCGTCACAGTCAGACTCCATTTTGTGCAGCTCCCCACGAAGAAGTCGGATCCGACTCAAAGCCTCGTGAGCGGCACAAGAATCATGAGCGCCCCCAAGCCGGCGATCGAAGCGGCCGGGACTTGAGAACCCGGCCGAGGGGACTGCTGGCGACCATGCGAACTCGATTACTCGGCCCGGGGACTGCGCTAGTCGGCCGGGGACTTCTTCAACCCGACAAGCTGCTGCGGACTCCAACCGCCGCCTCCCAGCCCAGTAGCCCTTGTCCAAGTAGCTGTCTTGGCGGTCGAAGAAATAGCAGCACCCTCATGGGCCCAGCCCATCCTGAAGTTCTTAGTAGCGAGAGCTACCAACCGATGAGACCTTGGCTCGGCAGGGTGCAGCTTGAGCGATAAGCCTCCCCACCATAGTCAATAGAGAGCTGGTCGGTAGCGGCGTCACGGTGTCTACCAGCGCTGCGTCGAGTCGAGCAAGGCCAAAGCAATTCTGAAGACATCCATCAAGGCAAGTCGGCCATCATGCAGCCTCAAGAGCACTCGTCGCCAAAGCCTTCCGACCACGGTTTCTTACGGCCGACTGCCCTAGAAGAGGCCAAGGAATTAGTTCAAAAATGCAAGAGGTGCGGGGTTCCGCTCCAAGCAGCCGGCCGGCTTGCATTCAAGACTATCCCCATCGCTTTGGCCCTTTGCTGTTGGGGCTGGACATGGTGGGACCATTCAAAAGCGGCGCGGTGGCCTAACTCACTTACTTGTCGCGGTGGACAAGTTCACCAAGTGGATAGAAAAAACCCATCAAGAAGTTGAATGGTCCTCTGCGGTGACTTTCATGCCGACATCACGACTCGATGCGGCATACCACGGCATCATCACCGACAACGGCACAAATTTTGCCAAAAGCGCCACAGCCCGTTCTGCGTGGCGCAAAGGCATCCGGCTGGACTTAGCGCCCGTTGCCCATCCGCGATCAAGCGGCCAGGTGGAAGCGGCGGCGGCCTCATCTGTCACGGCATCAAGCCTCATTGGTCGAACCATTGGGCGTTCGGCCAGCTGCTGCTCAACGAGGTTACTGACCGTCCTCTGGGTCTGCGCGACTCCAAACAAGTCAACGGCTTCACACCCTTCTTCCTCGTCTATGGTGCGAAGCCGTCATCCCAACGGATATAGAGTTCGACTCCCGTGAGTCACCATGTACCCGAAGAGGAAGCGGAAGAAGCCGTCAAGGCGGCGTCGATCTGCTGGAAGAAACGGCTGTTGGCACTCAGCGGTTCAGCATCTACCGTGAGCCACCGCTACTACAACAAGAAGGTCAAGCCAAGATCATTCCTGAGGCGACCTTGTGCTCCGGCTGATCCGGCGAACAGCGGACAGCACAAACTGTTGGCGCTTAGGAAGGCCCATTCATCATCAGCAAAGTGCTGAGCAGCGACTCCTACTACCCGATCGGCGCTTCGAAGCCCGAGCACGCAAGAGGGGCGACTCCGGCAAAGAGGCGGAGCGGCCATGGAATCACGAATCTCCTCAAGAAGATTTCTGATTGATGCGGTATGTACCACGCTACCCTTTGTGTTTAAAGTACCAAGACTCGGGGCCCCGAGGCAGGCTCGGGGACTGCCCTCTTCATTATCTGTATGATAAGAGTTATGCCTTTGAGTATGTTACTCTTTGTTATGCTATTTGGAACGGGCTCGACTAGTCGGCCGGGGACTCACCATGCCTTTGGGCTATGAAATGCTTCTGCTTGATCGGACAAATGCGTGTGGTGCCTAAGCGTCTCTGTCGAGAAGCACGCGGCTCATGAAGCGGCTGTTTAGTGGGCAGGAGTAAGGAAGAGCAGGCGCCCACATGAAAAAAATAGCTAAGGACCCAAAGCATAAACATAGTTTAAATCGACTTCCAGCCCGTTTAAATAAAACCGACTCTTAAGTAGTCGACACACTTTCTACTAACTTGTGTGACTCTAAAAATGGCCAAGTACTTGCCTTCTCAAAGGTAGCCAAGCACTTGACCTGGGCAGACGATCATGAGGCGGTTTCGATGGGCAAGGTGACATCTAAGGGAAGGCGGCAAAGGAAAAAACCACAAGAGCAATAAGCAAGGAAGGATAAAGTTAGAGTAATATTTACACAAGCCTAGGCCCTTGGCGGATCTTGGATAGAGGTTGAGAATCGACCGAGGTGGAATTGTGCAAATTAACAAGTTCTTTTAAAGACTTGCAAAACAGATAAAATAAAAAGCGAGGCAGCGGCCTAGAAGCGGCAGATGGGGTGGAAGGCGGAGGTGAAAGCGGCGTCGAGCCGCCGGGGTGGCCCGGCTAGGCGGTCTCGACTTGATCGTCTCTGGCGGCAACCCGGCCCGAAGACAGGCGTGCTCGTTCTTGGAGGCGGTCGAGTGAGGCTGGCTGCCGCTCAAGTCTTGGCGCCTCCATGTCGTCTCCGTCCTCCGCCTCGTCTTCCTCCTTGGCCTTTGAGTCGATCACCTCCTTGAGTCTTCGTCGTAGTCGGGTTCATCGAACCACTCGGTGGTGCCCCACCATCCTCGGCCTGCTTTCGGGGCGAAGGCGCTGGTGTCCGTGTAATCGGCAATCGTCGCCGCCGCCTCGGCAGGCGTCCTCCGTGGCCAGCAGCTCGCGTGAGCCTCGGCGAGCAGCGGCCAGCGGTCAGATCCAGCCACAGATACCACGCCTTAGCGAACTCTAGGGCTCGGCGAGCTCCGGCCGAGCAGCGGAACCCTTCCGAGCCTCAAGGCGGCCGGCCGCGACCTCCGGCCGGTCGGTGGTCCGGTGAGGAGTCTGCGAGAACCGGCATGTCGGCCACGAACAGCGATCGCTGGCGCCGACCGCAGCTGAGCGGCGCAACATCCGATGGGCGGACGCGAGATGAGCCTCGATGCTCGAGGGCTGCTCGTCAAAGGGTCCGGGGCGTTGGCTGCGATCTTAGCACCACCGCCCTCCGGCGCCTCGTGATCAGCCTCGATGGCGATTGGCGCTGCGTGTGTCGGGAAGAAGTCGCCAACAAGAAGAAGAAGCAAGTCAGAAAAACGAGTCGGCTGACCCATAGTCGGCGACCCAAAAGAAAAAGTAAAAGCAAACTCACCATCGATGATATCCTCGATTTCGTGGAAGGGAGGTCGCAGCGCTTCACTGTCGGTCCAGGAGGCGCTCGCTCTCAAATCGGCCAGGAGGCGGCCTCTTTCTTCTCCGCCTCGTCTGCGCCGCTTTGAGCAGATTCCTGCTCCGCCAGCTGCGTACGTAGCCGAGTCGGCGCTTGCTGGCGAGCTTGCCGCCTCCTCCTCTTTGGCGCATAAGCGGTGTTGGCCGTGCCAGCTGCCACCGAAGAGTGGCGCTGGCCTCTGAAAATAAGAAGAAGAAGAAGGGCGAAGTCGTCGGCTAAGAAAGTCGCCCGGAAGATCCGGCCCGGCTGCGTAGCGATCGTCCCGAATCTCGGGGACTACAGCCAGCAGTGCGCCCGGCGTGCCCTTGTGAAGAAAACTCACCTCGGCTCCTCGCCAAGTCGGCGATCCGCTTGCTCAGCTCCTCAACGTTGCGGTTGAAGGCAGTGGCGCGGAGGTTGTGATACTCCTGCGACAAGAGTTTGAGACAAGGTAAAAAACTTGGAAATGCGCAAATAGAGTTCGAGCGCTTTGCTTTCGACGGCCGAAACTTCGAGGACTACACCATTAGGTCTTGTTGGCCGCGAAGAAAAACGAAAAAGTTCAAAAAAACATACCCCTGCGGCGGATCGCGATGCAGTGCGCCTTGGAAGAGTTACGGATGGCGTCGCCCTCATTTCATAACCGCTGGGCGTCGAAGCGCCGTGTTCAGCGGGCCGTGCGCCTCCTCGCACCACCAATGGCGCGGCGCTTGTCGCCTCGGCGTCGAGAATGGCGAGCTGGTGGCGCGGTCTCAAAAAGCGCTTGGCGCGAAATCGCCTTCTCAAAACCGACGTTGCTTGTTGGCGGCGACAGAAAGCAGTGCGCCCGGCCTTGTCGTCGGTCGGTAACCTGGTAGTCCGCCCGACTGCTTGCTGCCTCGCGCTTTCGGACTGCGGTGGGGCGGCGGAGGTAAGCGACCGTGCCCGGTAGGGAGAGCCTCGCCGCCTTCCTTCTCTGCGGCTGGGACATCACCGCCCGACTCCTCAGTGCCCGTGAACTCCGTGGCGGTGGCCGCTGAGCTCAGGGGTGACGAGCAGCGCCCGGCTGGAGGCGCGGCCTCCTCGGCTCGCCTCTTGGCTGCAGTGGCCCGACCTCCTCCATCTTCTTCTGTGCGGAAGTCGCCGCCTTCTTAGCCTCCGCCTTCTCCAGACGGGCGGCCTCCTCCTCGTCGCGCCTCTCCTTCGCATTCCGCTCTGTTGCCTCCCGAATCAGCTGAAGAAATATGCCTAGAGCAATAATAAAGTTATTATTTATTTCCTTATATCATGATAAATGTTTATTATTCATGCTACAATTGTATTAACAAGGAAACATAATACATGTGTGAATATATAGACAAACAGTATGTCACTAGTATGCCTCTACTTGACTAGCTTGTTAATCAAAGATGGTTATGTTTCCTAACCATGAACAAGGAGTGGTTATTTGATTAACAAGGTCACATCATTAGTTGAATGATCTGATTGACATGACCCATTCCGTTAGCTTAACACTTGATCGTTTAGTATGTTAATGCTTTCTTCATGACCCATACATGTTCTGTAACTATGAGATTATGCAACTCCGTTTGGGAGGAACACTTTAGGTACTACCAAAGCGTCTAGCAATGCTGGGTGATTATAAAGAATTACTCAGGTGTCTCCAAAGGTACTTGTTGGGTTAGGCGTATTTGAGATTAGGTTTTGTCACTCCGATCGTCGGAGAGGTATCTCTAGGCCTTCTCATTAATACACATCACCTAAGCCTTGCAAGCATTACAACTAATGAGTTATTTGTGAGATGATGTATTACGGAGCGAGTAAAGAGACTTACAAGTATGAGATTGAACTAGGTATTGGATACCGACGATCGAATCTCGGGTAAGTAACATACCGATGACAAAGGAACAGCATTATGTCGTTATGCGGTTTGACCGATAAAGATCTTAGTAGAATATGTAGGAACCAATATGGGCATCGAGGTTCGCTATTGGTTATTGACCGAGACTGGTTCTAGGTCATGTCTACATAGTTCTCGAACCCGTGGAATCCATGCAACAACGTTTGATGACAGTTCATTATGAGTTTATAAGTATTGATGCACGAAGTTTGTTGAGTCCGGATGTGATCCGCGGACATGACGAGAGTCTCGAAATGGTCGAGACATAAAGATTGATATATTGGAAGCCTATGTTTGGACTTGGAATGGTTCAGTGAAAGCAGGATGTTACCGGAACAGGGGGTTACGGAACCCCGGGGTATATGAGCCTTCATGGGCCTCAAGGGAGAAGGAGAAGGGCCGGCCAGGTGGGCTGCGCCCCTCCCCTTCCAGTCCGAATAGGACAAGGAGAAGAAGGCGGCCCCTCCCTCTTTCCCCTCCCAATCCTACTCCAACTAGGAGAGGGAGTCCTACTCGGTGGGAGTAGGACTCCTCCTTAGTGCGCCTCCCCTTGGGCGGCCACCTCCCCTTGCCTCCTTTATGCTCTGAGGCAGGGGCACCCCATGACACACAAGTTGATCTCTGGATCTTTCCTTAGCGTGTCGGTGCCCCTTCCACCATATTCCGCTTGGTCATATCGTCGCGGAGCTTAGGCGAAGCCCTCGCGGAGAAGTCATATCGTCGCGGAGCTTAGCGAAGCCCTGCGTCGAGTGGAGCATCAACATCGTCACTGCGCCCGTCGTCTTGTGGAACTCATCCCGACACTTTGCTGGATGGAGTCAGGGGATCGTCATCGAGCTGAGCGTGTGCAGAACTTCGGAGGTGCCGTCGTTCGGTGCTTGGATCGGTCGGATCGTGAAGGCGTCTGACTACATCAACGTGTTGTTATAACGCTTCGCTTTTGGTCTCTGAGTGCGTGGAATGGATACTCTCCCTCTCGTTGCTATGCCATCACCATGGTCTTGCGTGATCGTAGGAAAATTTTTGAAATTACTCGTTCCCTATGATGGCATCGAGCCTGGTTTTATGCGTTGATGTCATATGCGAGTAGAACACAAGTGAGTTGTGGGCGATACAAGTCATCGCCTACCAGCATGTCATACTTTGGTTCAGCGGTATTGTGAGATGAAGCGGCCGGACCGACATTACAGCGTGCAGCTTCACGAGACTGGTTCACCGCTCAGAGCACTTTCGTTGCTTAAAGGTGACCGGCGGGTGTCTGTCTCTCTCACTTTAGTTGAATCGGTGTAGCTCGCCGGTCCTTGAGAAGGTTAAAGCGGAGTCAATTTGGCCGAAATATCGTTGTAGTTTTGATGCGTAGGTAAAGCGGTTCTTGCTCAGCCCGTAGCAGCCACGTAAAACTTGCAACAACAAAGTAGAAGGCGTCTAACTTGTTTTTGCAGGGCATGTTGTGATGTGATATGGTTGAGGCGTGATGCTATACTTTATTTGTCACAGCCCTAGAATTGCTTGACATTAGTTGCATTAAGGCATTCATGTCATCATGTTAATTTTCTCAGAAAATTGAAATGGGGATTATTGAAACCCTAGCACCAATTGAATTCTAATAGGTTCAAATAAAATCATTTTCAATAATCCCAAAATGCCACTGTGAAAGTGTTCATGATTAATGGATAAAGGTGAAAGCCTCTTCCAAAATGATGAACATATCTTATAGGTCATTCCTGGATTTTTGAATTAAATCTTAAACCACTTGACTTTGGGCATTTAAACACTATAAATAATTTAAATGCTCAAATAATGTTGGAAATATTTGTGGGCCATTGAAATAATTCAGAAAGTGCCCACAATTATTTTCAGGATTTTTAAAAGTGCCTGGTATTTTAATAAAGCCCTAAAACCTCTGAGAATATTAGAAAACTAAAACAGAAATAATAAAGAGAGAGAGTGCTGACCTGCACAGCTTGTAGCGGCCCAGCCCTCTCTTTCTCCCCTCCCCACTGCTAGCCCTCCAGTGACCCATGACAACCTCCTCCTCCTGTCGTCTTCCTCGCGCCCGGTGGGCATGTGGCGTGGCAGCAGCGTGTGCCGCCGCCGCCACCTCCACCACCCTGCCTGCTTCACCCGGCATACTGGGCGCCTCTCCGGCGCCCGCGACCCCCTGGACCCCCCTCACTCTTCCGCACCCTCTCCCCTCCTTTCTCTCGCTCTGCGCCTCGTGCCCGAAGCCGCCCGTCGCCACCGCTTCGCCGTAGTCACGGCCACAGGCCCTCCCTCACCTCGCGCCGGCGTGTCCATGGCCTCCGCCGTTCCGCCCTCGTCCTCCTCGTCATCTCCACGCGACCGAGAAGAGCCCGGGCGCCGTCCTCGGCGTCTTCTTCCCCCTCGGGCCCCCGAGATCGCAGCGACCTCCCGTCGTCACCGGCCCCTCCGAGCACGCGCCGAGGCCACCTCCGCATTCCTCGTGAGCTCCTCTTCTCTTCCCCTCACTCCGTGCATTCGATTCCGTTCCTAGCTAGCTGCCCCACGAACCCGAGCTCGGCCGCCGCCAAAGCTCGGCCTTTGAATCCAGCCACCCCGCACCTCCGCTAGTCCCCTTAGATGCGCCTTACGAGCCAGGCGTCACGTAGCACCCTCCGCCTCGTTTTTGGTCACGGAGGAGAGACCCGCTCCCCTCCGCCCGTCTCTGGCTCCGCCGGCGGCGAGCAGCAGGTCAACTCGGCGAGTTGACCGGGTTTAGCCTAGTTGACTTCCGGAGTCAGCGACATGCGGGCCCGCCCGCTCTAACCACTCTAGTTAGGTTTAAACTAACAACTAACTTGGTCGGTGCTAATTAACTAGATTAGTTTAGTTAGTCATGGCGTGTGGCCCCCACGTCAGGTTTGACCTGGGGCGCCCGGTTGACCGCTGACGTCTGCGCGACGTCGGTGTGTGATAATACCCTTTTATGGATTTAATTTAATTGATGTAAATTCAGAATATACTCTAAACTTCTAAAAATCATATAAATTCAACCGTAACTTCGGATGGAAATAATTATATATGAAAATGATCAGAAAAATATGAAGAATCTGTTTATGCCATGATCATGCATGTTTGAACAAGTTAACATCACTGAATAGGAGGAATCATGATTAGGGTAATTTATGGAATAGCATTTTGGGTTGGAATTCAACCTTGTTGAATTCCACCTCAACTAACGGATTATTATTGCATTAGGTGAATTCAGTACCTTAATATGACATATCATTCATGTGAATGTGCATTGCATTGATTGTGCTCTCTCTTGATTGCGGTAATTGTCCCCTCTCGATGAGCGATGTGCAAGCGATGATTATTCGATGACACCGATGAAGCTATTATCTTGAAGTGCCGAGGCAAGCAAAACCCCCTTGTTCATTCCGATATAATCCCACTCTCTCGCTCCTGCTCTATTTTATTGCATTAGGACAACAACGACTCATGTGTTACTTGCTGCGGTAGCTGAACCCCTTGATCCTTTGCATGACTGTCATTCCAGTAATTAGATGAAACCCACTAGCATGAGTAGGAATTGTTTGAGCCATGATGTGCCTACTCATTTATGCTTGTTTGTCATGCACTGCTACTGCTTAGAGTTGAGTCGGATTCGATTCATCGGGAATGAATTGGAATGGTTATGAACATGTCCTATTGTGTGTGAGCTAAGTGTGTGAACACGATTTGGTAAAAGTAGCGGTGAGAGGCCATGTAGGAGTACATGGTGGGTTGTCTCATTGCAGCCGTCCTCGAGGAACTGAGTTACGTGTTTGTGATCCATGAACTAGCTACTACCACGCATTGGGCGAAACCAATGGACCCTCTCGGCTTCTTGACCACCCTTGTCCTCGGTCAGGGAGTTGCAAGTAGTTTACGGTGTTTGTAGCATCTTTGGGGGCGCATAGCGCTGACCTTAGGGGTGGGTTGTGTTGCGGTGGCAAATGTTGATGTGCCGAGTGCCCGTTTGGTATCTCGGGAACCCTGCACACATCGTTCGGGGCTGTATGGAAACCTCGGCGGACTCCTGCGGATGGAACCGAATAGGCGATAAACCTGGACTAGGGACTTGAGTGTTTAGGTAGGCCGTGGCCGACACCACGTTGGGCTTCCGCTTGAAGGTTGCAGTACATGTCGTGTATGTGACGGTAAGTGGTGAGCGTGTGTGAAGAAGTACACCCTGCAGGGTTTAATATGATCTATTGAATAGCCGTGTCCACGGAGAAGGACTTCTGGGTTGCCTATATCAGTTCATAGACAAGTGAAAGTGGATACTCTAAAATGCGCAAGATAAGCGTGAGTGCTATGGATGGCGTCTCGTGAGGGAGGCAGGGAGGCGGATCCATAGTGGTGTATTGATATGGTGAAGATGTGGACTCGTGTGCGCCACCTCAAAAGAGTTACTTGCGGTCGTAGTTCAGGATAGCCACCGAGTCAAAGCTGGCTTGCTGCGGTCAAACTCCACCACCCCTTTTGATAATGATGCATATGTAGTTAGTTACGATGTAAGTCTTCTGAGTACAATTGTACTCACGTTTGCTTATTTTATGTTTTGCGAGAGAGGCGTCGGTCTCGCTAGTAGTTCGCTTGGACTTGACGTTTAGCTTGTTACCTCAGCTACGATCTTGTGCCTCGGCGAGGATCGGTAGATAGTCGGGCTTCTCGGCCTTTTCATTCATAGTTATGCGTACTCGGACATGTTTAGCTTCGCTTGTGCTTTGACTTGTATGCTCGAGTGTTGGGTCATGAGACCCATGTTTGTAATATCTCGCTCTTGAGCCTAATGAATAATATCTGAGTCATAGAGTTATGTTGTGATGCCACGTCGTATTTACACATATTGAGCATATTGTGTGTATGTTTGAAATGCTTGGTATGTGTGGGATCCGACAAACTAGTTGTTTATCCTTGGCAGCCTCTCATATGGGAAATGTAGTCTACGTGCCTCCGGCGATAGTAGTCGCTTCAGCCGGTTCACGAGTCCTGCTAGCCCAGCACTCTGCTTGGACACTTGGCTGGCGGCATGTGTTTCGCCGTTCCTATATACATCCGCCGGAAATGTCACCGCGGTGTTATTGAGTCCTGCCTAGCTGCTACAGCCGGGATACGAGTCTGTTAGCCAGTGCTACAGCCGAATATATCGTTGATGACCGACATGCTCGATGTGATTCATGTATACTGTCCCCATAGGTTAAGCGCCGCTTTGGGTTCACGACTAGCCATGTCGGCCGGGTTCTTTGTCATATGGATGCTAGCGACACTATCATATCGTGAGCCAAAAGCGCATAAGCGGTCCGGGCCATGGTAAAGCGGCACCGATGGGAATACCGTGCGTGAGGCGCAAAGTGATATGATGTGTTACATGCTAGATCGGTGTGACTTAGGATCGGGGTCCCGACATTATTGTATGAGATGATCATGTTTTGTAACAAGTTATCGGCAATGGCGGGAGCCATATGGTTGTCGCTTTATTGTATGAAATGCAAGCGCCATGTAATTGCTTTACTTTATCACTAAGGAGTAGCGATAGTCGTAGAAGCAATAGTTGGCGAGGCGACAACGATACTACGATGGAGATCAAGGTGTCGCGCCGGTGGCGATGGTGATCATGGCGGTGCTTGGCGATGGAATCACAAGCACAAGATGATGATGACCATATCATATCACTTATATTGATTGCATGTGATGTTTATCCTTTATGCATCTTATCTTGCTTTGTTTGCGGTAGCATTATAAGATGATCTCTCACTAAAATTATCAAGAAGTGTTCTCCTGAGTATGCACCGTTGCCAAAGTTAAGTAGTACCCGGACACCGCGTGATGATGGGTGTGATAAGTTCTCGTCCATCTACAGCAGGTGCAAAACAGTTACTGCAGCGGAATACTCGAGTTAAACTTGCGAGCCTAGCATATAACAGATATGGCCTCGGAACACGGAGACGAAAGGTGAGCGTGAATCATATAATGAATATGATCAACATAGTGATGTTCACCATTGAAACTACTCCATCTCACGTGATGATGGGACATGGTTTAGTTGATTTGGATCACGTGATCACTTAGATGACTAGAGATGTACATCTAAGTGGGAGTTTTTAATATGATTAATTGAACTTAAATTTATCATGAACTTAGTACTGATAGTGTTTTGCTTGTCTATGTTTAATGTAGATAGATGGCTCGTCTTTGTTGTTCCGTTGAATTTTAATGCATTCCTTGAGAAAGCAAAGTTGAAAGTTGATGGTAGCAATTACGGACTGGGTCCGTAACGAGATTATCCTCATTGCTGCACGAGAAAAATTACGTCTGGAAGCACCGCTGGGTAGCGAACTGCTCTGCGGATCTTGAGCGAGAAGTTATGAGCGTCGGCAAGCGAGTGATGACTACTCTATAGTTCGGTGTGCCATGCTTACGGCTTAGAACCGGGTCTTCAACGGCGTTTTGAGCGTCATGGAGCATATGAGATGTTCAGGAGTTGAAGTTAATATTTCAAGCAAATGCCAGATTGAGAGATATGAAGTCTCCAATAAGTTCTATAGCTGCAAGATGGAGAGAATAGTTACATCGGTGAGCACATACTCAAAATGTGCGGGTATAACAATCACTTAATTCAATTTGGGAGTTAATCTTCCGGATGATAGTGTCATTGATGAAATTCTCCAATCACGCCACCAAGCTACAAGAGCTTCGTGATGAACTATAATATGCAAGGGATGACTAAGACAATTCTGAGCTCTTAGCGATGCTAAAAGCAGCGGAGGTAGAAATCAAGAAAGAGCATCAAGTGTTGATGGTCAACAAGACCACTAGTTTCAAGAAAAGGGCAAAGGAAGAAGAAGGAAACTTCAAAAGAACAGCAAGAAAGTTCTTGATCAAGAGAAAAACCAAATCTGGACCTAAGCACTGGAAAGCGAGTGTTTTACTGCCAGCGGACCGGACCTTTGGAGCGGAACTGCCCCAAGTATTTGGCGGATAAAAGGATGGCAAGGTGAACAAAGGTATATGTGATATACATGTTATTGATGTGTACCTTACTAGAGCTCGTAGTAGCTTTTGTGTATTTGATCTTGGTTACATTGCTAATATTTGCAACTCGAAGCAGGGACTACAGAATAGGCGAGCTTGGCAAAGGGCGAGGTGACGATCTGCGGTGGGAAATGGTTCCAAAGTCAATGTGATCGCGATCGACACGCTACCTCTACATCTACCTTGGGATTAGTTTTAGACCTAAATAATTGTTATTTGGTGCAGCGTTGAGCATGAACATTATATCTGGATCTTGTTTAATGCGAGGCGGTTATTCATTAAATCGAGAGAATAATGGTTGTTCTATTTATATGAGTAATATCTTTTATGGTCATGCACCCTTGAAGAATGGTCTATTCTTGTTGAATCTCGATAGTAGTGATACACATATTCATAATGTTGAAGCCAAAAGATCACGAGTTGATAATGATAGTGCAACTTATTTGTGCTTTGCCATTTAGGTCATATCGATGTAAAAGCATGAAGAAACTCCATCTTGATGGTCTTACGGAATCACTTGATTATGAATCACTTGGTACTTGCGAACCGTGCCTCATGGGCAAGATGACAAAAACGCCGTTCTCGGAACTATGGGCGAGCAACTGATTTGTTGGAAATCATACATCTTGATGTTTGTGGTCAATGAATGTTGAGGCCTGTGGCGGAATATCGTTATTTTCTCACCTTCACGGATGATTTAAGCGAGATATGGGTATATCTACTTAATGAAACACAAATCTGAAACGTTTGAAAAGTTCAAAGAATTTCAGTGAAGTGGAAAATCATCGTAACAAGAAAATAAAGTTTCTGATCTGATCGTGGAGAGAATATTTGAGTTCTGAGTTTGGTTTACATTTGAAACAATGTGGAATAGTTTAGCAACTCCATACCGGAACACCACGGAGAAATGGTGTGTCGAGCGTCGTGTCGTACTTTACTAGATATGGTGCGATCTATGATGTCTATTTCCGATTTACGCTATCGTTTTGGGGTTATGCTTTAGAGGCGGCCGCATTCACGTTGAATAGGACACCGTCAAAATCCGTTGAGGCGGCGCCTTATGAACTATGGTTTGGAAAGAAACCAAAGTTGTCGTTTCTTAAAGTTTGGGGCTGTATGCTTATGTAAAGAAACTTCAACCAGATAAGCTCGAACCCAAATCGGAAAATGTGTCTTCATAGGATACCCAAAGGAGGCTGTGGGTACACCTTCTATCACAGATCTGAAGGCAAGATTTTCATTGCTAAATTCGGGTCCTTTCTAGAAGGAGTTTCTCTCGAAAGAAGTGAGTGGGAGGAAAGTAGAACTTGATGAGATAAGCTATATCTGCTCCCTTATTGGATAGTAGTTCATCACAAGAAATGGTTCTGTGACAACTACACCAATTAGTGAGAAACTAATGATGATGATCATGAAGCTTTAGATCAAGTTACTCTTGAACCTCGTGGGTCAACGAGTAAAATCGCGCAGTGGTGCGGTAATCTTATTACGGAAGTCATGTTACTTGACCATGGCGAACCTACAAACTATGAAGAAGCGATGGTGAGCCCAGATTCCATAAAATGGCTGGAAGCCATGAAATCTGAGATGGGATCCATGTATGAGAACAAAGTATGGACTTTGGTTGACTTGCCCGATGATCGGCAAGCCATTGAAAATAAATGGATCTTTAAGAAGAAAGGCGCCGATGGTAATGTAGCTGTCTACAAAGCTCGACTTGTTGCAAAAGGTTTCGACAAGTTCAAGGAGTTGACTACGATGAGACTTTCTCACCGTGGCGATGCTTAAGTCTGTCCGAATCATGTTAGCAATTGCCGCATTTTATGATTATGAAATTTGGCAAATGGATGTAAAACTGCATTCTTGAATGGATTTCTAGAAGAAGAGTTGTATATGATGCAACGAGAAGGTTTTGTCGATCCAAAGGTGCTAACAAAGTGTGCAAGCTCAGCGATCAATTTATGGTGCGGTGCAAGCCTCTCGGAGTTGGAATAAGCGCTTTGATAATGTGATCAAAGCATATGGGTTTATACAGACTTTTGGAGAAGCTTTGTATTTACAAGAAAGTGAGTGGGAGCTCTGTAGCATTTCTAATATTATATGTGGCGACATATTATTGATTGGAAATGATATAGAATTCTGGATAGCATAAAGGATACTTGAATAAAAGTTTTTCAATGAAAGACCTCGGTGAAGCTGCTTACATATTGGGCATCAAGATCTATAGAGATAGATCAAGGCGGCTTGATTGGACTTTCACAAAGCACATACCTTGATAAAGTTTTGAAAAAGTTCAAAATGGATCGAGGCAAAGAAAGGTTTTTACGTATGTTACAAGGTGTAAGATTGAGTCGGACTCAATGCCCGACCACAATGAGAAGATAGAGAAAATGAAAGATGTTCCCTATGCTTGAGTCATAGGCTCTATCATGTATGCAATCTGTGTACCAGACACGGCGTATGCTTAGCTGTAAGCTTGGCGAGGAAGGTACCAAAGTAATCGAGTGGATCACTGGACAGCGGTCAAGAACATCTGAAATACGAAAAGGACTAAGGATATGTTTCTCGTATATGGAGGTGACAAAGAGCTGAGTCGTAAATGGTTACGTCGATGCAAGCTTTGACACGATCCAGACGATTCTAAATCGCAAACGGATCGTGTTTTTATTAAGCGGTGGAGCTGTCGGTTGGTGCAGTTCTAAACAAAGCGTCGTGGCGGGATCTACATGTGAAGCGGAGTACATAGCTGCTTGGAGCAGCGAATGAAGAATCGGATGAAAGAGTTCATTTCCGATCTAGGTGTCATACCTAGTGCATCGGGACCGATGAAGATCTTCTGTGACAATCTTGGTGCAATTGCATTGGCAAAGGAATCCAGATTTCACAAGAGGACCAAGCACATCAAGAGGCTTCAATTCCATTGGGACCAAGTCCAAGTGGGAGACATAGAGATTTGCAAAATACATACGGATCTGAATGTTGCAGACCGTTGACTAAGCCTCTTCCACGAGCAAAACATGATCAGCACCAAGACTCCATGGGTGTAAGGATCATTACTTTGTAATCTAGATTATTGACTCTCTGCAAGTGGGAGACTGAAGGAAATATGCCCTAGAGGCAATAATAAAGTTATTATTTATTTCCTTATATCATGATAAATGTTTATTATTCATGCTAGAATTGTATTAACGGAAACATAATACATGTGTGAATATATAGACAAACAGTATGTCACTAGTATGCCTCTACTTGACTAGCTTGTTAATCAAAGATGGTTATGTTTCTAACCATGAACAAGGAGTTGTTATTTGATTAACAAGGTCACATCATTAGTTGAATGATCGATTGACATGACCCATTCCGTTAGCTTAACACTTGATGCGTTTAGTATGTTAATGCTTTCTTCATGACCCATACATGTTCCTGTAACTATGAGATTATGCAACTCCGTTTGGGAGGAACACTTTAGGTACTACCAAATGTCTAGCGTAAGCTGGGTGATTATAAAGGAGTACTACAGGTGTCTCCAAAGGTACTTGTTGGGTTGGCGTATTTGAGATTAGGTTTTGTCACCCGATCGTCGGAGAGGTATCTCTAGGCCTTCTCGGTAATACACATCACCTAAGCCTTGCAAGCATTACAACTAATGAGTTAGTTGTGAGATGATGTATTTGAGACGAGTAAAGAGACTTACCGTAGCGAGATTGAACTAGGTATTGGATACAAGCGATCGAATCTCGGGTAAGTAACATACCGATGACAAAGGGAACAACGTATGTCGTTATGCGGTTTGACGATAAAGATCTTCGTAGAATATGTAGGAACCAATATGGGCATCTAGGTTCCGCTATTGGTTATTGACCGAGAATGGTTCTAGGTCATGTCTACATAGTTCTCGAACCCGTAGGGTCCTTACAACAACGTTTGATGACAGTTCATTATGAGTTTATAAGTATTGATGCACGAAGTTTGTTGAGTCCGGATGTGATCACGGACATGATGAGGAGTCTCGAAATGGTCGAGACATAAAGATTGATATATTGGAAGCCTATGTTTGGACTTGGAATGGTTCAGTGAAAGCAGGATATTCTGGAACAGGGGGTTACGGAACCCCAGGGGTATATGGGCCTTCATGGGCCTCAAGGGAGAAGGATAAGGGCCGGCCAGGTGGGCTGCGCCCCCGCCCCTTCCAGTCCGAATAGGACAAGGAGAGGCGGCGCCCTCCCTCTTTCCCCTCCCAATCCTACTCCAACTAGGGAGGGGGAGTCCTACTCGGTGGGAGTAGGACTCCTCCTTAGTCGCCTCCCCTTGGGCGGCCACCTCCCCTTGCCTCCTTTATATCACGAGGCAGGGGCACCCCATGACACACAAGTTGATCTCTGGATCTTTCCTTAGCCGTGTGGGGTGCCCCTTCCACCATATTCCACCGGTCATATCGTCAGCGGAGCTTAAGCGAAGCCTGCGCCGGAGAAGTCATATCTTCGCGGAGCTTAGGCGAAACCCTGCGTCGGTGGAGCATCAACATCGTCCTGCGCCATCGTCTGTGGAACTCATCCCGACACTTTGCTGGATCGGTCGGGGATCGTCATCGAGCTGAGCGTGTGCAGAACTTCGGAGGTGCCGTCGTTCGGTGCTTGGATCGGTCGGATCGTGAAGGCGTCGACTACATCAACAGCGTTGTTATAGCGCTTCGCTTTCGGTCTCACAGTGCGTGGGCGGATACTCTCCCTCTCGTTGCTATGCCATCACCATGGTCTTGCGTGATCGTAGGAAATTTTTGAAATTACTCGTTCCCCAACACAACCATGAGGTCAACCCGCCCGGTATTGGCGGGCGTCTCCGTCGACCCATGGCGGGGAATGGTGGCGACCCTCTCCGGGGTGAGGAGCCCTGATGAGAAAAAGACATGTAAAGACTTGGACAAGGCGGACCAGAAGAAAACAAGACAAAATAAAAAAGTACTCACGCGGAGACCAGCGGTGGCTTCTTCACTTCCTTGCAGGCGGTTGCCTTCGCGACCGCCTCTTGCGGCTGGGTCGCGGCCGTCCCCTGAATTTCTTCGCCCGACCTTTGGCAGACTCGGCCCGGCCAGCGCTTCAGCGCCGCCTCGACCACCAAAGCGGCGGAGGAACTCGCGCTGGATGGCGGCTTTCTGCTGGCGGCGGGGGACGACTTCCTTCTCGCCGTCTTCGTCAGGCCAGTCGGCGAAGGTGACCGAAGGCCTGAAGTCGTCGGCCCCTCCTCCTCCCTCGGTGTCGGTCTCCATCGCCGCCACCCCCAAGTCGGGGTTGTCGGCGTCGCTCTCCGCCCCGTCGGGGACGAATTCACGAGCTGGCCCCGCGGTGCCGGCCGAGGGCTGCATGAGGGGATTCCGAATCAAAAAAGACCAAGGAAAATTAGAGTCGGATTAATTTGAAGAAGAAGCAGAGAAGCAGAGATGACTTACCACAGGCGGGGGTTGGCGCCTGAAATCGGCTCCTTGCCGAACTGCCATTCCTCCGTGAGGCGCATGATTCGCCGGGAAGTTTACCGTGTCCACCACCTCCGTGTGGGGCATGTCTTTGGAGCACAACCCGGCTGGGGTCTTGGCGGCGCTCATCGGCAGATCAGATGTGGTGACCTTGAAGAGGAAGGACTCGGTAGCGCCATGAAGGCGGCCAGCAAGTCCGCCCGTCGAACCCTCATTGCATCATCCGCAGCGGAGCCGTAGCGATGGCGGCGTTACTGCGGGAGTCAGCGTCCGGGCCCTATGGGACCAGGCTGAAGTCGCCCGCCAACTCGCCCGGCCACGGCGGCAAGTTGATTGATCGCCCTCGAGGCGGCGTTCTTAACGTAAATCGTGGGCTGCCACATCTTCACCGACTTGATGGGGGATGGCAGGGAAGGGGTTCTCGGGCACCGGCCTCCTCATGGCGATGAGCGTGCCGCCTGAGCCGGCCGCGGCGGCGTGAGTTCGAGCTGGCTTGGAAAAATTCCCCGAGCTCGATGGTGGGGAGAGCGCCAAGAAAGCCCTCGCATAGGGATGCGGCGGCCGATGCTTCCTTGTGTTGGGGGTGAGGTGGTGCAGCTGGAGCCGTAGAACTCGAGGAGCAGCGGAAGAAGCCGCTCGCGGCAGCCCTAGCCAGCGCATGAGTCTGGCGGAATATGACCGCTTCGCCCTCCTCGGCGCCGGCGTTATTTCGCCGCCCGGCGCAAGCGCAATCCGCACTAGGTGGCTGCGGGGATGCGGCGCATTTAGCGAAAAAACTTCGATGATGTCGTTGTCGACGATGGAGCCATCCACGCTGGGCCAGCGGTGGGGCCAGCGGAGAGAGCTCATCTCCATGGCCTTGCGAGGTTGTGTGGCCGAGCGAGGAGGAAGATAAAGCAAGAAGCAAGAGGAAGCGGGGAAGAGTGGGAGCGCGTGCGTGTCACAGCCCCAGATCGGCCTTGCTTGACTTTGCTTGCTCATCATGTCATCATGTTTAAATTTCTAAGAAACTTGAAATGGGGATGTTGAAACCCTAGCACCAAATGAATTCAACTGGCTTCAAACTTAAAACTTTTCAATGAACCCAAAATGCCCTTCATAAATGTTCACCATCTTTGAGTCTTGGCTAAACCCTCTGCCAAAAATGGTTTCATATTTTTGGAGGCTAATGCAGATTTTGCACCAAGCCATAAGTATTTGCATTTGGGCAATTTAAACCCTATAAATAATTTAAATGCCCAAATAATCTTGAAGGTTTTTAGGCTGTTGAGAATATTTTCAAATGTGCCTCCGAATATTTTCAGGTTTTCATAAATGGAATAGTATTTTCTGTTTCAAAACACGAGCGAAACAAATAAAAACAAAAAAACAGGAAAAGCAGAGAGGAGAAACCTTACGGACCTACCCCTCCATTACGTCGTCAGCCACTGACCGGCCTAGCACTGCAGCTGGCGGCCCAGCCACCACCGCCACCTCCCGTGTCGTCTTCCTCATACGCCGGGAGGACAACCAGGTCGTGGCGGCGCCCGGCTGCTGCCACAGCCACCTCCTGCTTCCCGGCCCCTCTGGCGGCCACAGCGGCGCCCGTGTTCCCTCGCTCCTCTCCCTCACTCGTTACCCTCTCCCTCCCTGGCTCTCTCCCTTGAGCTCATCCAAAGCGCAGCCGTCGCTCTTGACCAGCAGCTTCATGTGACGCAGCCATCCCCACGCCTCTCCGACACATCCTCGAGCTCCGCCGTTCTGCCCTCGTCCTCCTCGTCGACTCACGCGACCAGAAGAGCCCCGGAGCGCCGTCCCCAACGTCTTCTTCCTCCTCGGGCCACCGAGATCGCCGGCAATCTCCCGTCGTCACCAGCCCCTCCCCGAGCACGCCGAGGCCACCTCCCTTTTCGCCGTGAGCCCTCTTCCTCTCCCTCTTCTCTATAGCTCGCGCTCGTCCCTAGTCTCGTTTCCCCCTGCGGCCGAGAACTTCTCGCCCGCCCGGCGAGGCGTGGCCGTGGCCCAGACCACCGCAGCTCGTTCGAGCCCACCGTCGTGCTCAACATGATCTCATGAGCAGAAGACACCTGGCGCCTCCTCCGGTGCTCTGTGGCGCCACCCAAGATTGCCGAGCTGCTGCCGCCGCCAAACCTCGTCGCCGACCACTTTTCCGCCACCCAGCACCTCGACCGCCACCACTAGATCGCGCCCTGCTGCGCGTTAAAACATAACAAACCACGGCGAAGCGATGCCATGTTGCTCGTTTAAGCCCCTCGCCCAGCGTCTGGACTGCTTGGCGGCTAAGCGCCAGCGACGCTGACCCGTTGACGGCGTGGGTTGACCCACTGCCGGTTTGACTTCCCCTCTCTCTCAGCGACTTGCGGGCCCTTGAACTAATTACTCTAGTTAGCACTAGCTAACTAGTTGGAGTTAATTACTCGATCAGCGACTAGTGGGCCACCCGATTAGTTAGGGCTAACTAACTTAGTTAGTTGTTGGTCGGGTTTGACTGGACCCGGCTTTCTGACCTCTTGACATCACGGTGACATCACCACAGCGCCATAAAGCATTTTCTGGATTTAAGTTTATTCAGGAAATTCCAGAAAATGTCCTAAACTTCTAAAAATCATAGACAATCAACCGTAACTCCAAATCAAATAATTTATATATGAAAAATTATCAGAAAAATTCAAGGAATCCATCTGTACCATTTTAATGCATGTTTGAACAATGTTTGTCCTCTGTTTAGGACAAAACAAATAAAGGGCATTTAAATAATCATATATGGAGTTGGAATTTGAATCATGTATTCAAACCAACTTCATTTAAATCATAGCTAGATGCATTAGCTCAAATCACAGCATATTGCTATGTCATGATCATGCATCATATTGTGGCATTGCATTGATTGTGTTCTTTCTCTGTTGCCGGTGTTTGTCCCCCCCCCCCCTCTCGGTAGGTGTATCCCGACGACGAGTTCGATGACACCGATGAAGAACTATATTATCTTCAGAAGTGCCAGGCAAGCAAAACCCCCTTGTTCATTCCGATATAATCTCACTCTCTCGCTCCTGCTCTATTTTATTGCATTAGGACCACAACGACTCATGTATTACCTGCGGCGGTAGCTGAACCCCTTTATCCTCTGCATGACCTGTCATTCCACAGTAATTAGATGAAACCCACTAGCACGAGTAGGAGTTGTGTGAGCCATGTTGTGCCTACTCATTCATGCTTGTTTGTCGTGCCTGCTACTGCTTAGAGTTGAGTCAGGTCGATTCATCGGGAATGAATTGGAATGGTGTGTGAACATGTCCTCTTGTGTGTGAGCTAAGTGTGTGAACACGATTTGGTAAAGGTAGCGGTGAGAGGCCATGTAGGAGTACATGGTGGGTTGTCTCATTACAACCGTCCTCGGGAAGCTGAGTTACGTGTTTGTGATCCATGAACAGCTACTACCACGCATTGGAATGCTTAAGTGCCCCTCTCGACTTATTAATCAACTTCGATCTCTGTCCGGGAGTTGCAACTAATTTCTGGTGTTTGTAGGATATGTGTTGGGGGCCGTGCGTGGCGCTGACCCTAGGGGTGGGCTATGTTGCGGTAGATACACCATGGCACGGTGTGCAGGCGCCCGTTTGGTGTCTCGGGAACCCTGCTCACATCGTTTGGGGCCGTGGCGACACCCGGCGGATCTCCTTACGGATGGAACCGAATAGGCGATAAACCTGGACTAGAGACTTGTGTGGTTAGTCAGGTCGTGGCCGACTCCTCGCCGAGCTTCCGCTTGAAGGTTGCGAGATACACGAGGTGTACATGGCGGTAAGTGGTGAGTGTATGTGAAGAAGTACACCCTGCGGGGTTAATATGATCTATTGAATAGCCGTGTCATGGAAAAGGACTTGGGTTGCCTATATCGGTTCATAGACAAGTGAAAGTGGATACTCTAAAATGCGCAAGATAAGCGTGAGTGCTATGGATGGCGTTCTCGTAGGGAGGCGGGGCGGGTCCATAGTGGTGTATTGATATGGTGAATATGTGGACTCATATGCGCCACCTCAAAGAGTTACTTGCGATCGTGATTCGGGATAGCCACGAGTCAAAGCTGGCTTCTGCGGTCAAACTCCACCACCCCTTTTGATAATGATGCATATGTAGTTAGTTACGATGTAAGTCTTGCTGAGTACATTTGTACTCACGTTTGCTTTTCTATGTTTTGCGAGAGGCAGCAGTCTCGCTAGTAGTTCGCTTGGACTTGACGTTTAGCTTGTTACCTTAGCTACGATCTTGTGTCCTCGGCGGGATCTGGTAGATAGTCGGGCTTCTCGGCCTTTTTCATTTGTAGATGTCGTACTCGGACATGTTAAGCTTCGCTTGTGCTTTGACTTGTATGCTCAGTGTTGGGTCATGAGACCCATGTTTGTAATATCTCGCTCCTCGGGCCTAATGAATAAATATTTGAGTCGTAGAGTTATGTTGTGATGCCATGTTGTATTTACACATATTGAGCATATTGTGTGTATGTTTGAAATGCTTGGTATGTGTGGGATCCGACAACCTAGTTGTTTATCCTTGGCAGCCTCTCATATGGGAAATGTAGACTAGTGCTTCTGGCGATAGTAGTCCGCTACAGCCAGTTCACGAGTCACTGCTAGCCAGCACTACTGCTTTGGACACTTGGTGGCGGCATGTGTTTCGCCGTTCTGTATGCATCCCTTAGAAATGTCCGCATGGTGACATCCGAGTCCTGCCTATCCTGCTACAGCCGGGTTACGAGTCTGTTAGCCAGTGCTACAGCCAGTTCATCGTTGATGACCGACATGCTCGATGTGATTCATGTATACTGTCCCCATGGGTTAGTGCCGCTTTGGGTTCACGACTAGCCATGTCAGCGGGTTCTTTGTCATATGGATGCTAGCGACACTATCATATCGTGAGCCAAAAGCGTAAGCGGTCCGGGCGAGTAAGGTGGCACCGTGGAATACCGTGCGTGAGGCCGCAAAGTGATATGATGTGTTACATGCTAGATCGGTGTGACTTTGGAATCGGGGTCCTGACAGTGCGTCGCCGCCCCCCTCCCCCCGCCTACTTATAGGCGCCTAACCTGAGAAGCCGAGGGGGCGGGCGTGGGATTAACTGCGCCCATGTCCCCACGCCCCCACGATTTAACGCCGCGATATTCTGCGCGATAACGGTATGCTGAAACCCAACCGCCCGCCGGACGCGGCGTTTCCTTTGTCTTGCGCCGGCGAATGTAGCAGCGAGCCCTTCTGACGGGCCTGTCTTGTCCGCAGCGCGTGGGTGTGGTAGCCTGCCAGCGTGGCGTCATGTGGCGGGCCCATAGCAGGCAGCTGCTGGGAAGCTTATCGAACGCGCCGCCGGATCCCCGCGACCTTGAAACCTTTGAGGAGCAAGGCGGCCCCTGCAAGGCCGACTCCAGCTAGTCGACTCAAGATGGAGGCGGCAAGCGAGTCGATTCTTCTACTAAAGGGATGAAACTATTGAGGCTCATCGACATGTTGCCCTCGGCGCCTCACCAGCGGGGACTCTACAGCCGGAGTAATGGGCCCGCAGGTAGGCAAGCCGAGCCTGGACCTTTCAAATCATCGGGGCTGGCTGCGCCCTCAAGACCCCAAGGCGAAGAGCCCCTTGACGAGTCGACAGCAGACTCGCCCACTTGTTGCCCGTCGATCGAGTCGAGGCGGCCTCAAGACACGCCGACTCAAGCCAGCGACTTCCGATGAAGCGGCTCTGGAGTCGGCCAGCGACTCCGTCCACCCCTACGGCGACTACGAGTGGGATGGGATAAATCCGCCTCATGCCCATCCCTACCCGCTCATAAAGAAAGCATGGCCACGAGCTCCATCCGTGGCAGCCTTTGTAGCCGGCCACAGCGTCGACCCCATGGGCGATTCACTGTACCCACGGCGGCTGTCATGCGACCCAAAAGGCGGCGGGACCAGCGTGTCGGCGGAGTCTGAGAAAACGGCGAGCGCCCCAAAGATGGACCCGTTGGAATCGGCCTCCGAGAGTCGGCGGCCCCTCCCACGGGCCCGTCGCCATTAACGAGACAAGGCGAGGAATAGCAGCAGTGATCGCCCGCCGGTAGCGCTGCTATTGCCATGACCCCCGATAAGCTTCGCGTCATTAGAAAAGCTGCTCTGATGACCGCGGCAGGAAGACCTTGGCCGGACGAGGCTGTCGGCCCCATGCTGGACCATCGGTGGGGCCCACTAGTCGTGAGCCCCGGAAGTCGGCGGAGAAGGCGGCGACTTAAAGGCTGACGGCTGGGACCAGCGCCCAGCGGATTACCATTGTACCCGGGGGTTAGGCCTATAAACCCCGGGCACCCATCTAAAGGTTGGAACCTAGTAGTTTGACACACACATAGAGGGAAGAGAAGAGCTAGCCGTGCCTTCTCCTTCCTCACCCCGAACAACTCAAGGAGCAACCTTGTCTTGACCTTGCCATAGTGATCATGCGGAGACCACAGCAGAGCAGCGGTAGGGGTGTTATCTTCCGGAGAGCCTGAAGCTGGGTAAGATTAGCGGCGTGCATGTCTTCGCCTCGTCCGTTTCGAGCACGGCGATGTTCTACTCGCCCCTCCATGATAAGCCATCCTTTGGCACATGTCGCACCAACCCCGACGGCGGGCTTCCTTGTCGCATCTTCCCCGCTCCGCATCGTCCCTTCCTAGGCCTCGCCGTCATCCACGCCGTGGTGCTCTCGGTAGCGGCCTGGTCAGCGTGGTTGAGGAACAACTTCCATCGGACGTGGACTGCGTGGAGAGGCTGATAGCTGGGTCCATGGCGCAGACAAG
Organism: Aegilops longissima; assembly: GCA_021605205.1. Taxonomy (NCBI): domain Eukaryota; kingdom Viridiplantae; phylum Streptophyta; class Magnoliopsida; order Poales; family Poaceae; genus Aegilops; species Aegilops longissima. The sequence goes on from JAHIAM010003899.1 coordinate 29,693, forward strand.
GAAGTGCCTCCTTATTCTGCGGAAAATAATGATTCCTCCACGACAGCTGGGACCCACCAGACGGGCCC
>JAHIAM010003900.1:0-122819 GCA_021605205.1 Aegilops longissima
CTTTGATCACCCGGAGGATCAATCAAGACGCCCAAGAAGGATTTGATATCGAGAACCGATGACCCTTCAGAGTAAAGAGGATTTCTCCATTAGAATCTACAACAGTTGAAGACTCAAGACTTGAAGGATCTGAAGAATTATTTGACCTTTAGAAGACCAAACCCTGCTATACACCCACGTTAGATGCAATGATTTGTGAGCTGTCATTTGTTTGATGTTTTCCGACAGCCCCAAAATAAAACTTGTTTCTTCAAAACTATTGGTTGTATTGTGTGTATATCCTCCCCACCTCTCTCATCTCACCCTAAAACCCTTGAACCCCATAGATGATGAATGAAGTTGGACTGATATTCTTCGGATCAAGACTCAGCCCGAGGCAGAGCTATGGATGCAGAACATGGAAAATCACTTGGAGCAATTTGGTTTCAAGGAAGTATGAGGTTCAATATGCTCTTCAATACTTTATGTAAAGTGCTGCAACCTGGTGGAACATGCATCAAGCCATACAGGATTTAATGGAGCAAGAACTTGGGAGGAATTCAAGAAGACCTGTTGAAATCACGCCTTATCCGAAACACAATGATGCACCAAGAAGTAAACCTTGTGCTCGCAAGATTTATGGAGAAATAGGACACACCTGTGGAGGAACACAAAGATGGATGCCCTCATTGTGAGGAGAAACACCCACCGAGGAATGCCCAACTAGCTGTGTGACTTGCTTCCTGTGTGAAGGAACCACCCACTACCCGCAGTAAAGGTCACATTTACTCCACGGTGCAACAAACTATTCAAGGTGAAGATGGAATGAAAGAAGCCCTCAAGGAAGATCTAGAAGAACCAAGATGATCGAAAGTGTTGAAGACCTGGATGGAGAAGGTCTCAACAGATTTTACTCCAATGCCCGCTATTCATGTGGAGAAGAAGGACATTTTTCACAAGATTGCACCAAGGAAAGAAAAGAGTATCCAGGATATTTCCCACAGCGTAAGTGAAGTTTGATCCCCGGAGATAGAAACTCGATCATTACAGAGAAATCCAGAAGAGAAAAGGAAGGCAACCCGAGAGCAACACAATTTTTGCAGAGAAGGACTTGAGTCATATCACCTGTTACAGGTGTAAGGATTTAGGTCATTACGCTAGTAAATGCCTGTAAAAGAAACCAAGAATCCAAGGAGCCCGTGATAATCACAAAGAAGCCCCGAGACATGTCGAAAGTCATTTGTTTTCGCTGCAAGGAGGCAGGACATTATGCTATTAAATGTCCCGACAAGATGAAAGCTGGAGTTGAGTAGTTGGGATTTTGATATGGATAATAAGAGTAGTAGAAAGCAATTTCCTTTTCATGAGCTCAATGAGTTGAGTTATGTAATAGATTTCGAGTTTGTAATAGTTCATGACTCAATAAAGTTGTAATGTCACATGCTGAAAAGCTTTAAGGAGTTGTCATATTTTATCTTGGAAATTAATATTCTGGATGAACATGGAAGAAAGTGAGTTGTGATGCATAAACAGGAAATTGGAATTGAGTTTGAAGTTTTGTTTGATGATATGAATGTGTGCCTGTGGAGATATGTACCTCATTCTCGAGCACCACTTTTGTTATATTAACTGCAGATGACGACCCTTTACGAGTCTTTCCTTAAAGGTCCTGAAACCATCATGACCCTGACAAGTGATCATGATTACCCGAAGATCCTGAAGGACATGATGAAGCATATTCACCTTGAAGGAGATGCAGTCTACAAAGGCTACCCCTTCATGCAAAAGGGAGTGGAACTTTGGTATGTGGAGGTACACCTCCACCGCTTGAAAGGAGTTTGCCCAAAGAGGATGGGGCATTACTTTTCATCTCACGTGCCACAAGCAACTTTCTTCGACGCTGTTCGTGAAGCAGCCATGGAAGCCATACGCCGATCGGAGAAATACTTGAAGCAAGACTCCGTTATACTCGTGAATACCTAAGCGAAGTGCATGCAGAGATGATGAAGGAGAAGCTCAAGACCACCATGATGAAAAAGAAGATTGAAGATTTCAAGGCTCATGTTGCACACTTCGGTGGGATCAAGAATCCTCGAGGAGGATAAATGAATAAAGTTGGGAGTAATGCCCACCATACCAAATCATGTGGGTGGCAGCATTTGTAACAAAGTACTTTTGGAATTTGAATTTACGAAAATGGTTAAGGATGTAATGAAAGATTGATATGAAAATAATGAGATTTTATGGATAAACTTGTGCATTCTTTTTGGTCATAGTACTCAGAAAGCCACAAGATCAATGAAGAAAGAAATGTGTTATTCATGACGGTCCATAGAAGGAAGCTGAACAAAATAAGTTGGAGTTTTGTTTTGATATGATGGTATGAAGAAACAGAGTACTCATCGATTCAAAGGAGGTGTAACAAGAGAGAGTTACTCCAAGGATGATTTAAAGCTGCACTAGTGTGAAGTGGGCCATAACCCACATGTGCCCGTGATTTTGAGAAGGAACAGTTGTAACCTTGATAAAGGAATACACTTGGAAGAAGCAGTGATCAAATCAGCATACGCTCCGTAGGAGGTTACGCAAAAACCTAAGAGTGGTGAAGTAACGATAGATGTTTGGTTTGGCTTGCGAAACCATGGATTTACTCAAACCAGTTCGGGAACAAGAGAAATTTCTGAATGCTTGTGAGAATGCCCAAGTGTTAGAATATGTGATTCGATATTTACGTATGTGGTAATGATTCAAGCACGGGATGGATTGGCCCCATACCGAAGACTTCTATCATGAACTATCATATGTTGATGGAAAATCAGAGAGACTTGAAAACCTTAGAAGAGTGTCGACGCGATAAGCCATAAAACCATAGAATGGTAGGACGATGGAACCCCTTTACAGCAACCGCTGCCAATCGTAGGTTATACGGTGAAGTTCAACCTGCACTGCGTTTCTGCAGGAGAAACCATTAATTGTAGACCACCATGAGTGTTTCGATAGTTGTTTAGAATGGACATGCACTCCATCACTAAGAAGATCCAGTCTCGGACGAACTTCAACTTTGACGAACCGACCCAAGATTCTGAGGAAAACTCTATGCTTCTGACAGAGGAGCTATTGTAAGATACGTGAAGAGACATACATTGTCAACATTCCAGAGGAAGTATCTGAGTTTATTGGAACTGTAACCTTGTTTTGAGTGTGGTAGCACCACTGACCTTTCTGACCAAGACATTTGCTAGAAGACCCCAACCCCTAACCTTTTCTTGCTAGCCTCTTCGAATCTCGAGGACGAGATTCATTTTAAGTGTGGTAGGTTTGTAACATCCCAAATTTTGGAATGTTAATATAATTAATTGAATTGTTTGTTTGTTTGCTTGAGTGAATTAAACTTGAGTGAAATTTGAACCTTTTCAAAAACTTTTGAAAGAGAGGGAATAAAATGACTTTCCCTTCTCCGTAAATTCAAATTCATCCTATTAAAATCAATGAGAGAAGATGACATGACTTCTTCAACTATGAAGAATTTGAACGGAGTTTTGCAATTTAATTCTTTCAAATATTTGCACTTGTTTTCTATTTTTCTTCCCGAGAAATACCTCGAAAATAAATTCTTGCAAGCAAGAAAGAGCGGAGGAAAATGACCTCCAAAATCAGGGGCATTTTGAAAATATTTGAGCCAAGAAAACCAAAGTTTTTATTTAAAATTATTTGCAAAAAGAAATAAAGCCTTTAGGGATTTTCTGAAAACATTTTTTAAGTTTTTATTTTGGCCGTGGAATAATGCTCATCATCTACATTTTATTTTTCTGATAATTTTAGTATATAAAAACTCTTTATTCAATTGATTTGATTTCCTTTTATTGTTTTAGTTTCCTAATTTTAAAAATAGGAATGGAATCGCTTTTATTAGGAAAACCTGCTGGCCCATTAAGCACTTTCCTATTCTAGCCCAACAAGAGATCATCTCCTTCCTCTGTTTCCTCTCACGTTACAGAAGCTTTCCATATCCATGGAGGCAGGAAACTCCACCTTCCCGATCTCCCTCGTTTTTCCATCCCAGCGCCTCCCGAGACCGCCTATAAAACCCCTCCTCTCCTCGCTCCATTTTTCCCATCACCACGCCTCCCTGCCCGTAGCCTTCTCGCCACCGTCCTCCTTTTCCTGCCTAGAACGCCACCAGAGCTCTCCCGAACCTCCCATCGCCCAGCGCCACCTCCCAAGCGCCACCCTCCTCCGCCACTCCCCACCTCGCGGTGACCTCGCCTCGGCCGAGCAGCCTCCACATCGCTGCCTCCTTCCTGCCATCTCTGCCTCACGTACAGGTAACTCCGCTGTTTTCAGATTTATTTCCGTAACAGATTTAGTTCCGTTCTTGTTTAGCTTATAACTTTTGATCTAGAAGTCCAATGATGCTGATTCTTTTTGCATTAGATCACAATTTTCTTGTAGTTTCCAAAATATATAATTTGTCTATGTTTGGATTTATAAAATTGAGTTAGATCAGATTTGAATTAAAGCTTGTTTTGCTTATTCCGGGAGTTTAAAATAGATTTTTATTTGATTCTTTTTCTACTGATCACTAGTGATCATATTTACCAGTGGTAAAAACTTCAAAATTGTTTGAGTATTTTAGCTTATTGTTTCATGTAAAACAAATTCTGTTTTAGTTCTATTCAATTATAGCTACTTTTTTCTATAGTTGTTTTTAAATTATTTTATTTTATATTTCAGAAAGTTTATGTTTGGTTTCTATTAGTTAAACAGTAGGTGTTCAACAAGTTTTTATATTTATTTTATTTTGTTATCGTGAAATCAATTCAAGTTCGCTAATAACTTGCAATGGATTTCTACTGTTTTAACTCCCAATTGAAAATACTTTCAAAATAGCTTTATGAAAAAAAATACTTTATTTTTTTTTGTCTTAACTAAATTTATATTTTATTCTCTGTTATTTTAGTGTTTTATTTTCCGTTAGACAAAACTATTTTTGTGAATGTTGTAGAAGAAGACTCCTAGTTTTATTTGAAGTTCCTTCGGATTCTTATTCGCTTCTCTTTTGTTTTGATTGTTAGTGTGAGTGCTTATGTGAATGATATGTTTGTTATATAGATTTCATCAGAGAGTGACGAGTAGTCTATCAAGTTATTTCTTGAGAACGATAATTCTTCTTCGTCAACATCACCGTGCAAGTTCACTTTGACCATGCTTTCATACCTATGTTTTATTGCATTTAGTGGCACCTTGCAACCACCCCTCAAGAGTGTTATTGAATCCTTGTAGTTGAGTAGTATGCATGAGGTAGGAACCCATCCCCTGTTACCAAGCCCGGACGATATTTTATTTAATGCTACGCTATAGTAGACGGGTTTGGTATGAGTGCTCTGGAGTGGTGTGAGAATGGAGGCTCTACGCCAATGACGATAACTCCATGATGGAATCTGCAAGGACTGCATCTTCAAGGCCTCAAGACTTCAAGACTCGAGACAAGAATTCAATACACACCATGGGTGAAGGATTTGTTGACGGCACCTGGAGAAACCAGTGGTTGGCCGGGATGCATGGAGAAGCGCCATGACATCTTGGAAAGCTTCACCTGCACTCAAAGAGACGGAAGAATACTTCACGCCCGAAGCTTACCTGTGCAACCGCAAGTCATTATGGGCTCGCTTGGTTGACCTTAGTTGTGACTCGGCTGGGACGGTACTAGCAGATGTAGAACTATGGTAGGATGGGTTGAGTACGGACAGTGGTCGAGGAACTCTTTGGAAGACCATATTTGGTCATCTTGTTCTCAAACACTCAAGTGCGAGAACGTAAAGAGAGGGATCAATCTTATGGTAAAGTGTACAAACCTCCGCAGAGGGTTATAACCTAATCGATTAGCCGTGTCCCCGTTACGGACAATTTGAGCCTCTGGACTTGGATCTATCTCGAACTCTCAACACCGGATTGATAACTTAATTGTGGGCAACTTATGATGATTTTGGGCTATGAGACATCGGTGGCGGAACCATGTCATGATAGAAAACTCCATAGTACAGACTTCATTTATTCCTTTGATGTAGGTAAAATAAAATCAGCTTTTACGCAAACAAAACTCAGATATGAGCCATAAAGCCATATTGCATATAGTATAGTTTTATCATCTGTTTTTCTCATATTGTGATCTTGCCGTACATTCAATGTAATCGACCTACACGGCTGCAACGTATCATGTTGCGATATTTCCTCGACGAGTAAGAGTTACGATACAGGTTACGGTCTACACTCAACCCGCCGATGGCGTTGATGGGACTCCACACCCGCTTGATTGTTTCGCTGAGTATTATGAGGTATATATCATTTTACGTTATTTATACATGTGATTGCACTTTGATATATACATTGATGTACTGTAAAAAGATACCGATCTGTGGATGGCATGAGAATACACGAGGCTTGACTGCTCGAGGTCGGGTCGCCATGTAAATGGTATCGAGCACATGTTGACCGAGGACGTGACCCTAGAAATCGGAAAGCCCCTAGGACAGGAAATCTCTAAAACTTTATTTTCAAAAGGATCCTTTACTTTCGCCTTTTCTGATTTTATCGATAGACCTCTCACCTCAAATAGTTAGAATATACCCTTATCCTTTGATCACCCGGAGGATCAATCAAGACGCCCAAGAAGGATTTGATATCGGAGAACTGATGACCCTTCAGAGTAAAGAGGATTTCTCCATTAGAATCTACAACAGTTGAAGACTCAAGACTTGAAGGATCTCAAGAATTATTTGACCTTTAGAAGACCAAACCTCGCTATACACCTACGTTAGATGCGATGATTTGTGAGCTGTCATTTGTTTGATGTTTTCCGACAGCCCCAAAATAAAACTGTTTCTTCAAAAACTATTGGTTGTATTGTGTGTATATCCTCCCCACCTCTCTCATCTCACCCTAAAACCCTTGAACCCCATAGATGATGAATGAAGTTGGACTGATATTCTTCGATCAAGACTCAGCCCGAGGCAGAGCTATGGATGCGTAACATGGAAAATCACTTGGAGCAATTTGGTTTCAAGGAAGTATGAGGTTCAATATGCTCTTCAATACTTTACGTAAAGTGCTGCAACCTCGTGGAACATGCATCAAGCCATACAGGATTTAATGGAGCAAGAACTTGGGAGGAATTCAAGAAGACCCTGTTGAAATCACGCCTTATCCGAAACACAATGATGCACCAAGAAGTAAACCTTGTGCCTCGCAAGATTTATGGAGAAATAGGACACACCAGAGGAACACAAAGATGGATGCCCTCATTGTGAGGAGAAACACCCAAACCGAGGAATGCCCAACTAGCTGTGTGACTTGCTTCCCGTGTGAAGGAACCACCCACTACCCGGCAAAGGTCACATTTACTCCACGGTGCAACAAACTATTCAAGGTGAAGATGGAATGAAAGAAGCCCTCAAGGAAGATCTAGAAGAACCAAGAATGATCGAAAGTGTTGAAGACCTGGATGGAGAAGGTCTCAACAGATTTTACTCCAATGCTCGCTATTCATGTGGAGAAGAAGGACATTTTCACAAGATTGCACCAAGGAAAGAAAAGAGTATCCAGGATATTTCCCGACAGAAGTGAAGTTTGACCCCGGAGATAGAAACTCGATCATTACAGAGAAATCCAGAAGAGAAAAGGAAGGCAACCCGAGAGCAACACAATTTTTGCAGAGAAGGACTTGAGTCATATCACCTGTTACATGTGTAAGGATTTAGGTCATTACGCTAGTAAATGCCTGTAAAAGAAACCAAGAATCCAAGGAGCCCGTGATAATCACAAAGAAGCCCCGAGACATGTCGGAAGTCATTTGTTTTCGCAGAAGGAGGCAGGACATTATGCTATTAAATGTCCCGACAAGATGAAAGCTGGAGTTGAGTAGTTGGGATTTTGATATGGATAATAAGAGTAGTAGAAAGCAATTTCCTTTTCATGAGCTCAATGAGTTGAGTTATGTAATAGATTTCTCGAGTTTGTAATAGTTCATGACTCAATAAAGTTGTAATGTCACATGCTGAAAAGCTTTAAGGAGTTGTCATATTTTATCTTGGAAATTAATATTCTGGATGAACATGGAAGAAAGTGAGTTGTGATGCATAAACAGGAAATTGGAATTGAGTTTGAAGTTTTGTTTGATGATATGAATGTGTGCCCAGAGATATGTACCTCATTCTCGAGCACCACTTTTGTTATACAACCGCAGATGACGCACCCTTTACGAGTCTTTCCTTAAAGGTCCGAAACCATCATGACCTCGACAAGTGATCATGATTACCCAAGATCCTCAAGGACATGATGAAGCATATTCACCTTGAAGGAGATGCAGTCTACAAAGGCTACCCTTCATGCAAAAGGGAGTGGAACTTTGGTATGTGGAGGTACACCTCCACCGCTTGAAAGGAGTTTGCCCAAAGAGGATGGGGCATTACTTTTTCATCTCACGTGTGCCACAAGCAACTTTCTTCGACGCTGTTCGTGAAGCAGCCATGGAAGCCATACGCCGATCGGAGAAATACTTGAAGCAAGACTCCATTATACTCGTGAATACCTAAGCCAAGTGCATGCAGAGATGATGAAGGAGAAGCTCAAGACCACCATGATGAAAAAGAAGATTGAAGATTTCAAGGCTCATGTCGCACACTTCCAAAGGATCAAGAATCCTCGAGGAGGATAAATGAATAAAGTTGGAAGTAATGCCCCACCATACCAAATCATGTGGGTGGCAGCATTTGTAACAAAGTACTTTTGGAATTTGAATTTACTTAAAATGGTTAAGGATGTAATGAAAGATTGATATGAAAATAATGAGATTTTATGGATAAACTTGTGCATTCTTTTGGTCATAGTACTCAGAAAGCCACAAGATCAATGAAGAAAGAAATGTGTTATTCATGACGGTCCATAGAAGGAAGCTGAACAAAATAAGTTGGAGTTTTGTTTTGATATGATGGTATGAAGAAACAGAGTACTATCGATTCAAAGGAGGTGTAACAAGAGAGAGTTACTCCAAGGATGATTTAAAGCTGCACTAGTGTGAAGTGGGCCATAACCCACGTGCCCGTGATTTTGAGAAGGAACAATTGTAACCTGGATAAAGGAATACACTTGGAAGAATCAGTGATCCAATCAGCATACGCTCCGTAGGAGGTTACGCAAAAACCTAAGAGTGGTGAAGTAACGATAGATGTTTTGTTTGGCTTGCGTAAACCATGGATTTACTCAAACCAGTTCGAGAACAAGAGAAATTTCTGCAATGCTTGTGAGAATGCCCAAGTGTTAGAATATGTGATTCGATATTTACGTATGTGGTAATGATTCAAGCACGGGATGGATTGGCCCCATACCGAGACTTCTATCATGAACTATCATATGTTGATGGAAAATTAGAGAGCCTTGAAAACCTTAGAAGAGTGTCGACGCGATAAGCCATAAAACCATAGAATGGTAGGACGATGGAACCCCTTTACAGCAAACCGCTGCCAATCGAGGTTATACGGTGAGGTTCAACCTGCACCTGCTTTCTGCAGGAGAAACCATAAATTGTAGACCACCATGAGTGTTTCGATAGTTGTTTAGAATGGACATGCACTCCATCAGCTAAGAAGATCCAGCCTGGATTTAACTTCAACTTTGACGAACCGACCCAAGCTTTTGAGGAAAACTCTATGCTTCCGATGTAAGAGCTTTAATGAAGGAGCTATTGTAAGATATGTGAAGAGACATACATTGTCAGCCCTCCAGAGGAAATATCTGAGTTTATTGGAACCATGACCTTGTTTTTAAGTGTGGTAGCACCCCGACCTTTCTCGACCAAGACATTTGCTAGAAGACCCCAACCCCTAACCTTTTCTTGTTAGTTTCTTCAATCTCGAGGACTAGATTCATTTTAAGTGTGGTAGGTTTGTAACATCCCAAATTTTGGAATGTTAATATAATTAATTGAATTGTTTGTTTGTTTGCTTGAGTGAATTAAACTTGAGTGAAATTTGAACCTTTTCAAAACTTTTGAAAGAGAGGGAATAAAATGACTTTCCCTTCTCCGTAAATTCAAATTCATCCTATTAAAATCAATGAGAGAAGATGACATGACTTCTTCAACTATAAAGAATTTGAACGGAGTTTTGCAATTTAATTCTTTCAAATATTTGCACTTGTTTTTCTATTTTTCTTCCCCAGAAATACCTCGAAAATAAATTCTTGCAAGCAAGAAAGAGCGGAGGAAAATGACCTCCAAAATCAGGGGCATTTTTGAAAATATTTGAGCCAAGAAAACCAAAGTTTTTATTTAAAAATTATTTGCAAAAAGAAATAAAGCCTTTAGGATTTTCTGAAAACATTTTTTAAGTTTTTATTTTGGCCGTGGAATAATGCTCATCATCTACATTTTATTTTTCCGATAATTTTAGTATATAAAACTCTTTATTCAATTGATTTGATTTCCTTTTTATTGTTTTAGTTTCCTAATTTTAAAATAGGAATGGAATCGCTTTTATTAGGAAAACCTGCTGGCCCATTAAGCACTTTCCTATTCTAGCCCAACAAGAGATCATCTCCTTCCTCTGCTTCCTCTCACGTTACAGAAGCTTTCCATATCCATGGAGACAGAAACTCCACCTTCCCGATCTCCCTCGCTTTTCCATCCCAGCGCCTCCCGAGACCGCCTATAAAACCCCTCCTCTCCTCGCTCCATTTTTCCCATCACCACGCCTCCCTGCCTGTAGCCTTCTCGCCACCGCCCTCCTTTTCCTGCCTAGAACGCCACCAGAGCTCTCTCGAACCTCCCATCGCCCAGCGCCACCTCCCAAGCGCCGACCCTCCTCCGCCACCCCACCTCGGCGACTCGCGCCGCCGAGCAGCCTCCACATCGCTGCCTCCTTCCTGCCATCTCTGCCTCACGACAGGTAACTCCGCTGTTTTCAGATTTATTTCCGTAACAGATTTAGTTCCGTTCTTGTTTAGCTTATAACTTTTGATCTAGAAGTCCAATGATGCTGATTCTTTTTATGTTAGATCACAATTTTCTTGTAGTTTCCAAAATATATAATTTGTCTATGTTTGGATTTATAAAATTGAGTTAGATCAGATTTGAATTAAAGCTTGTTTTGCTTATTCCGGGAGTTTAAAATAGATTTTATTTGATTCTTTTTCTACTGATCACTAGTGATCATATTTACCAGTGGTAAAAACTTCAAAATTGTTTGAGTATTTTAGCTTATTGTTTCATGTAAAACAAATTCTGTTTTAGTTCTATTCAATTATAGCTACTTTTTTCTATAGTTGTTTTTAAATTATTTTATTTTATATTTCAGAAAGTTTATGTTTGGTTTCTATTAGTTAAACAGTAGGTGTTCAACAAGTTTTTATATTTATTTTATTTTGTTATCGTGAAATCAATTCAAGTTCGCTAATAACTTGCAATGGATTTCTACTGTTTTAACTCCCAATTGAAAATACTTTCAAAATAGCTTTATGAAAAAAATACTTTATTTTTTTTTTGTCTTAACTAAATTTATATTTTATTCTCTGTTATTTTAGTGTTTTATTTTCCGTTAGACAAAACTATTTTTGTGAATGTTGTAGAAGAAGACTCCTAGTTTTATTTGAAGTTCCTTCGATTCTTATTCGCTTCTCTTTTGTTTTGATTGTTAGTGTGAGTGCTTATGTGAATGATATGTTTGTTATATAGATTTCATCGAGAGTGACGAGTAGTCTATCAAGTTATTTCTTGAGAACGATAATTCTTCTTCGTCAACATCACCGTGCAAGTTCACTTTGACCATGCTTTCATACCTATGTTTTATTGCATTTAGTGGCACCCTTGCAACCACCCTCAAGAGTGTTATTGAATCCTTGTAGTTGAGTAGTATGCATGAGGTAGGAACCCATCCCCTGTTACCAAGCCCGGACGATATTTTATTTAATGCTACGCTATAGTAGACGGGTTTGGTATGAGTGCTCGGAGTGGTGTGAGAATGGAGGCTCTACGCCAATGACGATAACTCCATGATGGAATCTGCAAGGACTGCATCTTCAAGGCCTCAAGACTTCAAGACTCGAGACAAGAATTCAATACACACCATCGGGTGAAGGACGGTTGACGGCACCGGAGAAACCAAAGTGGTTGGCGGGATGCATGGAGAAGCGCCATGACATCTTGCGGAAAGCTTCACCTGCACTCAAAGAGACGGAAGAATACTTCACGCCCGAAGCTTACCTGCAACCGCAAGTCATTATGGGCTCGCTTGGTTGACCTTAGTTGTGACTCTGGCTGGGACGGTACTAGCAGATGTAGAACTACGGTAGGATGGGTTGAGTACGGACAAAGGGTCGAGGAACTCTTTGAAGACCATGTTTGGTCATCTTGTTCTCAAACACTCAAGTGCGAGAACGTAAAGAGAGGGATCGAATCTTGCGGGTAAAGTGTACAAACCTCCGCAGAGGGTTTAAACCTAATCGATTAGCCGTGTCCCTGTTACGGACAATTTGAGCATCCGACTTGGATCTATCTCGAACTCTCAACACCGGATTGATAACTTAATTGTGGGCAACTTATGATGATTTTGGGCTATGAGACATCGGTTGGCGGAACCATGTCATGATAGAAAACTCCATAGTACAGACTTCATTTATTCCTTTGATGTAGGTAAAATAAAATCAGCTTTTACGCAAACAAAACTCAGATACAGAGCCACAAAGCCATATTGCATATAGTATAGTTTTATCATCTGTTTTTCATATTGTGATCTTGCCGTACATTCAATGTATCGATTTACACGGCTGCAACGTATCATGTTGCAGGATATTTCTCGACGAGTAAGAGTTACGATACAGGTTACGGTTCACACTCAACCCGCCGATGGCGCTGATGGGACTCCACACCCGCTTGATTGTTTCACTGAGTATTATGAGGTATATATCATTTTACGTTATTTATACATGTGATTGCACTTTGATATATACATTGATGTACCGTGTGTGCCAAAGATACCGATCCGTGGATGGCACAAGAACACGTAGGCTTGACTGCTCGAGGTCGGGTCGCCATGTAAATGGTATCGAGCACATGTTGACTCAGAGGACGTGACCCTAGAAATCGGAAAGCCCTAGGACAGGAAATCTCTAAAACTTTATTTTCAAAAAGACTTTACTTTCATCTTTTCTGATTTTATCAAATAGACCTCTCACCTCAAATAGTTAGAATATACCCTTATCCTTTGATCACCCGGAGGATCAATCAAGACGCCCAAGAAGGATTTGATATCGAGAACCGATGACCCTTCAGAGTAAAGAGGATTTCTCCATTAGAATCTACAACAGTTGAAGACTCAAGACTTGAAGGATCTCAAGAATTATTTGACCTTTAGAAGACCAAACCTCGCTATACACCCACGTTAGATGCGATGATTTGTGAGCTGTCATTTGTTTGATGTTTTCCGACAGCCCCAAAATAAAACTTGTTTCTTCAAAAACTATTGGTTGTATTGTGTGTATATCCTCCCCACCTCTCTCATCTCACCCTAAAACCCTTGAACCCCATAGATGATGAATGAAGTTGGACTGATATTCTCTCGATCAAGACTCAGCCCGAGGCAGAGCTATGGATGCGTAATATGGAAAATCACTTGGAGCAATTTGGTTTCAAGGAAGTATGAGGTTCAATATGCTCTTCAATACTTTACGTAAAGTGCTGCAACCTGGTGGAACATGCATCAAGCCATACAGGATTTAATGGAGCAAGAACTTGGGAGGAATTCAAGAAGACCCTGTTGAAATCACGCCTTATCCGAAACACAATGATGCACCAAGAAGTAAACCTTGTGCTCGCAAGATTTATGGAGAAATAGGACACACCTGTGAGGAACACAAAGATGGATGCCCTCATTGTGAGGAGAAACACCCATTGAGGAATGCCCAACTAGCTGTGTGACTTGCTTCCGTGTGAAGGAACCACCCACTACCCGGCAAAGGTCACATTTACTCCACGGTGCAACAAACTATTCAAGGTGAAGATGGAATGAAAGAAGCCCTCAAGGAAGATCTAGAAGAACCAAGAATGATCGAAAGTGTTGAAGACCTGGATGGAGAAGGTCTCAACAGATTTTACTCCAATGCCTCGCTATTCATGTGGAGAAGAAGGACATTTTCACAAGATTGCACCAAGGAAAGAAAAGAGTATCCAGGATATTTCCGACAGCAGAAGTGAAGTTTGACCCCGGAGATAGAAACTCGATCATTACAGAGAAATCCAGAAGAGAAAAGGAAGGCAACCCGAGAGCAACACAATTTTTGCAGAGAAGGACTTGAGTCATATCACCTGTTATGTGTGTAAGGATTTAGGTCATTACGCTAGTAAATGCCCGTAAAAGAAACCAAGAATCCAAGGAGCCCGTGATAATCACAAAGAAGCCCCGAGACATGTCGGAAGTCATTTGTTTTCGCTGAAGGAGGCAGGACATTATGCTATTAAATGTCCCGACAAGATGAAAGCTGGAGTTGAGTAGTTGGGATTTTGATATGGATAATAAGAGTAGTAGAAAGCAATTTCCTTTTCATGAGCTCAATGAGTTGAGTTATGTAATAGATTTCTCGAGTTTGTAATAGTTCATGACTCAATAAAGTTGTAATGTCACATGCTGAAAAGCTTTAAGGAGTTGTCATATTTTATCTTGGAAATTAATATTCTGGATGAACATGGAAGAAAGTGAGTTGTGATGCATAAACAGGAAATTGGAATTGAGTTTGAAGTTTTGTTTGATGATATGAATGTGTGCCTGTGAGATATGTACCTCATTCTCGAGCACCACTTTTGTTATACAACTGCAGATGACGACCCTTTACGAGTCTTTCCTTAAAGGTCCGAAACCATCATGACCTCGACAAGTGATCATGATTACCCAAGATCCCAAGGACATGATGAAGCATATTCACCTTGAAGGAGATGCAGTCTACAAAGGCTACCCTTCATGCAAAAGGGAGTGGAACTTTGGTATGTGGAGGTACACCTCCACCGCTTGAAAGGAGTTTGCCCAAAGAGGATGGGGCATTACTTTTTCATCTCACGTGCCACAAGCAACTTTCTTCGACGCTGTTCGTGAAGCAGCCATGGAAGCCATACGCCGATCGGAGAAATACTTGAAGCAAGACTGCTATACTCGTGAATACCTAAGCTTAAGTGCATGCAGAGATGATGAAGGAGAAGCTCAAGACCACCATGATGAAAAAGAAGATTGAAGATTTCAAGGCTCATGTCGCACACTTCCAAAGGATCAAGAATCCTCGAGGAGGATAAATGAATAAAGTTGGAAGTAATGCCCCACCATACCAAATCATGTGGGTGGCAGCATTTGTAACAAAGTACTTTTGGAATTTGAATTTACTAAAATGGTTAAGGATGTAATGAAAGATTGATATGAAAATAATGAGATTTTATGGATAAACTTGTGCATTCTTTTGGTCATAGTACTCAGAAAGCCACAAGATCAATGAAGAAAGAAATGTGTTATTCATGACGGTCCATAGAAGGAAGCTGAACAAAATAAGTTGGAGTTTTGTTTTGATATGATGGTATGAAGAAACAGAGTACTATCGATTCAAAGGAGGTGTAACAAAGAGAGTTACTCCAAGGATGATTTAAAGCTGCACTAGTGTGAAGTGGGCCATAACCCATGTGCCCGTGATTTTGAGAAGGAACAGTTGTAACCTCGGATAAAGGAATACACTTGGAAGAATCAGTGATCCAATCAGCATACGCTTCGTAGGAGGTTACGCAAAACCTAAGAGTGGTGAAGTAACGATAGATGTTTTGTTTGGCTTGCGTAAACCATGGATTTACTCAAACCAGTTCGAGAACAAGAGAAATTCTGCAATGCTTGTGAGAATGCCCAAGTGTTAGAATACGTGATTCGATATTTACGTATGTGGTAATGATTCAAGCACGGGATGGATTGGCCCCATACCGAGACTTCTATCATGAACTATCATATGTTGATGGAAAATCGAGAGCCTTGAAAAACTTAGAAGAGTGTCGACGCGATAAGCCATAAAACCATAGAATGGTAGGACGATGGAACCCCTTTACAGCAACCGCTACAATCGAGGTTATACGGTGAGGTTCAACCTGCACCTGCTTTCTGCAGGAGAAACCATAAATTGTAGACCACCATGAGTGTTTCGATAGTTGTTTAGAATGGACATGCACTCCATCAGCTAAGAAGATCCAGCCTCTGGATTTAACTTCAACTTTGACGAACCGACCCAAGCTTTTGAGGAAAACTCTATGCTTCCGATGTAAGAGCTTTAATGAAGGAGCTATTGTAAGATATGTGAAGAGACATACATTGTCAGCCCTCCAGAGGAAATATCTGAGTTTATTGGAACCATGACCTTGTTTTTAAGTGTGGTAGCACCCCGACCTTTCTCGACCAAGACATTTGCTAGAAGACCCCAACCCCTAACCTTTTCTTGTTAGTTTCTTCAATCTCGAGGACTAGATTCATTTTAAGTGTGTAGGTTTGTAACATCCCAAATTTTGGAATGTTAATATAATTAATTGAATTGTTTGTTTGTTTGCTTGAGTGAATTAAACTTGAGTGAAATTTGAACCTTTTCAAAAACTTTTGAAAGAGAGGAATAAAATGACTTTCCCTTCTCCGTAAATTCAAATTCATCCTATTAAAATCAATGAGAGAAGATGACATGACTTCTTCAACTATAAAGAATTTGAACGGAGTTTTGCAATTTAATTCTTTCAAATATTTGCACTTGCTTTCTATTTTTCTTCCCGAGAAATACCTCGAAAATAAATTCTTGCAAGCAAGAAAGAGCGGAGGAAAATGACCTCCAAAATCAGGGGCATTTTTGAAAATATTTGAGCCAAGAAAACCAAAGTTTTTATTTAAAAATTATTTGCAAAAAGAAATAAAGCCTTTAGGGATTTTCTGAAAACATTTTTTAAGTTTTTATTTTGGCCGTGGAATAATGCTCATCATCTACATTTTATTTTTCCGATAATTTTAGTATATAAAACTCTTTATTCAATTGATTTGATTTCCTTTTTATTGTTTTAGTTTCCTAATTTTAAAATAGGAATGGAATCGCTTTTATTAGGAAAACCTGCTGGCCCATTAAGCACTTTCCTATTCTAGCCCAACAAGAGATCATCTCCTTCCTCTGCTTCCTCTCACGTTACAGAAGCTTTCCATATCCATGGAGACAGAAACTCCACCTTCCCGATCTCCCTCGTTTTTCCATCCCAGCCTCCCGAGACCGCCTATAAAACCCCTCCTCTCCTCGCTCCATTTTTCCCATCACCACGCCTCCCTGCCCGTAGCCTTCTCGCCACCGCCCTCCTTTTCCTGCCTAGAACGCCACCAGAGCTCTCCTGAACCTCCCATCGCCCAGCGCCACCTCCCAAGCGCCGACCTCCTCCGCCACCCCACCCGCCGGGTGACCTCGCCGAGCAGCCTCCACATCGCTGCCTCCTTCCTGCCATCTCTGCCTCACGACATGTAACTCTGCTGTTTTCAGATTTATTTCCGTAACAGATTTAGTTCCGTTCTTGTTTAGCTTATAACTTTTGATCTAGAAGTCCAATGATGCTGATTCTTTTATGTTAGATCACAATTTTCTTGTAGTTTCCAAAATATATAATTTGTCTATGTTTGGATTTATAAAATTGAGTTAGATCAGATTTGAATTAAAGCTTGTTTTGCTTATTCCGGGAGTTTAAAATAGATTTTATTTGATTCTTTTTCTACTGATCACTAGTGATCATATTTACCAGTGGTAAAAACTTCAAAATTGTTTGAGTATTTTAGCTTATTGTTTCATGTAAAACAAATTCTGTTTTAGTTCTATTCAATTATAGCTACTTTTTTCTATAGTTGTTTTTAAATTATTTTATTTTATATTTCAGAAAGTTTATGTTTGGTTTCTATTAGTTAAACAGTAGGTGTTCAACAAGTTTTTATATTTATTTTATTTTGTTATCGTGAAATCAATTCAAGTTCGCTAATAACTTGCAATGGATTTCTACTGTTTTAACTCCCAATTGAAAATACTTTCAAAATAGCTTTATGAAAAAAATACTTTATTTTTTTTTTGTCTTAACTAAATTTATATTTTATTCTCTGTTATTTTAGTGTTTTATTTTCCGTTAGACAAAACTATTTTTGTGAATGTTGTAGAAGAAGACTCCTAGTTTTATTTGAAGTTCCTTCGATTCTTATTCGCTTCTCTTTTGTTTTGATTGTTAGTGTGAGTGCTTATGTGAATGATATGTTTGTTATATAGATTTCATCGAGAGTGACGAGTAGTCTATCAAGTTATTTCTTGAGAACGATAATTCTTCTTCGTCAACATCACCGTGCAAGTTCACTTTGACCATGCTTTCATACCTATGTTTTATTGCATTTAGTGGCACCTTGCAACCACCCCTCAAGAGTGTTATTGAATCCTTGTAGTTGAGTAGTATGCATGAGGTAGGAACCCATCCCCTGTTACCAAGCCCGGACGATATTTTATTTAATGCTACGCTATAGTAGACGGGTTTGGTATGAGTGCTCGGAGTGGTGTGAGAATGGAGGCTCTACGCCAATGACGATAACTCCATGATGGAATCTGCAAGGACTGCATCTTCAAGGCCTCAAGACTTCAAGACTCGAGACAAGAATTCAATACACACCATCGGGTGAAGGACGGTTGACGGGCACCTGGAGAAACCAGTGGTTGGCGGGATGCATGGAGAAGCGCCATGACATCTTATGGAAAGCTTCACCTGCACTCAAAGAGACGGAAGAATACTTCACGCCCGAAGCTTACCTGCAACCGCAAGTCATTATGGGCTCGCTTGGTTGACCTTAGTTGTGACTCTGGCTGGGACGGTACTAGCAGATGTAGAACTACGGTAGGATGGGTTGAGTACGGACAAAGGGTCGAGGAACTCTTTGGAAGACCATGTTTCGTCATCTTGTTCTCAAACACTCAAGTGCGAGAACGTAAAGAGAGGGATCGAATCTTGCGGGTAAAGTGTACAAACCTCTCGCAGAGGGTTTAAACCTAATCGATTAGCCGTGTCCCTGTTACGGACAATTTGAGCATCCGACTTGGATCTATCTCGAACTCTCAACACCGGATTGATAACTTAATTGTGGGCAACTTATGATGATTTTGGGCTATGAGACATCGGTGGCGGAACCATGTCATGATAGAAAACTCCATAGTACAGACTTCATTTATTCCTTTGATGTAGGTAAAATAAAATCAGCTTTTACGCAAACAAAACTCAGATACAGAGCCACAAAGCCATATTGCATATAGTATAGTTTTATCATCTGTTTTTTCATATTGTGATCTTGCCGTACATTCAATGTAATCGATTTACACGGCTGCAACGTATCATGTTGCGATATTTTCTCGACGAGTAAGAGTTACGATACAGTGGTTACGGTTCACACTCAACCCGCCGATGGCGCTGATGGGACTCCACACCCGCTTGATTGTTTCCGCTGAGTATTATGAGGTATATATCATTTTACGTTATTTATACATGTGATTGCACTTTGATATATACATTGATGTACTGTGTGTGCCAAAGATACCGATCCTGTGGATGGCACAGACACACGAGGCTTGACCGCTCGAGGTCGGGTCGCTACATTGGTATTTTTGTGATAAAGATGTAAGGTAAAATAAAAGCAAAATAAAAGCAAAGGAAATAACTAAGTATTGAAGGTTAATATGATAAAGATAGACACGGGGCCATAGATTTCACAAGTGGCTTCTCTCAAGAGCATAAGTATTTTACGGTGGGTGAACGAATTCATCTGTTGAGCAATTGATGAATTGAGCATAGTTATGAGAATATCTAGGTATGATCATGTATATAGGCATCACGTTTGAGACAAGTAGACCGACTCCTCGCCTCAGATCTACTACTATTACTCCACTCATCGACCGCTATCCAAAGATGCATCCGAGTATTAAGTTTATGAAAACAGAGTAACACCTTAACCAAGATGACATGATGTAGAGGGATAAATTCATGCAATATGATAAAACCCCATCTTGTTATCCTCGATGGCAACGATACAATACGTGCTTGCTGCCCCTCATCTTTGGGAAAGGACATCGCAAGATTGAACCCAAAGCTAAGCACTTCTTCCATTGCAAGAAAGATCAATCTAGTAGGCCAAACCAAACCGATAATTCAAGAGACTTGCAAAGATAACCAATCATACATAAAAGAATTCAGAGAAGATTCAAATATTGTTCATAGATAATCTTGATCATAAACCCACAATTCATCGGCCTCAACAAACACACCGCAAAAAAGAAGATTACATCGAATAGATCTCCACGAGAGAGGGGAGAACATTGTATTGAGATCCAAAAGAGAGAAGAAGCCATCTAGCTACTAACTATGGACCCAAGGTCCTGAGGTAAACTACTCACACTTCACCGGAGGGGCTATGGTGATGTGTAGAAGCCCCACGTGGTGGATGCCCCTCCGCGGAGCTCGAACAGGCCCCGAGATGGGATCTCGTGGGTATGTAAGGTTCTTGGCGGTGGAATTAGGTTTTGGCTCCATATATGATCATTTGGGGTATGAGGTATATATAGGAGGAAGAAGTACATGGTGGATGATACGCTCTCGTCAGATCTACTTTTCCAAACACTTTTGCCCTTGTTTTGGACTCTAACTTGTATGATTTGAATGGAACTAACCCTGACCGACGCTTGTTTCAAAGATAATTGCCTTTGGTGTTGTTTTTATGCAGTAAAACAAAAGTTCTCGAATGACCTGAAACTCCACGGAATATCTTAGAATAAATAATAAAAATCTCGCTAAAGATGAAGACCAGGGGCCCACACCTGTCCACGAGGGTGGGGGCGTGCCCCTCCCGGCGCGCCTCTACCTCGTGGGCCCCCGAGACCCTCCGACGCCAACTCCAACTCCATATATTGGCTTTGGGAGAAAACAATCGAGAGAAGAAATCATCACGCTTTTACGATTACAGAGCCAACGCCAAGCCCTAATCTCTCTGGAGGGCTGATCTCGAGTCCGCTCGCTGCTCCGGAGAGGGGGATTCGTCGCCGTCGCCATCATCAACCATCCTCCATCACCAATTTCATGATGCTCACCGCCGCGTGAGTAATTCCATCACAGTGCTTGCTGGACGGTGATGGGTTGGATGATATTTATCATGTAATCGAAAGTTAGTTTTGTTAGGGTTTGATCCCTAGTATCCACTATGTTCGAGATTGATGTTGCTATGACTTTGCTATGCTTAATGCTTGTCACTACGGCCCGAAAGTGCCATGATTTCATATCTGAACCTATTATGTTTTCATGAATATATGTGTGTTCTTGATCCTATCTTGCAAGTCTATAGTCACCTACTATGTGTTATGATCCGCAACCCCAAGTGACAATAATCAGGACCACTCCCGTGATGACCATAGTTTGAGGAGTTCATGTATTCACTATGTGCTAATGCTTTGTTCGGTTCTCTATTAAAAGGAGGCCTTAATATCCCTTAGTTTCAATAGGACTTCGCTGCCACGGAGGGTAGGACAAAAGATGTCATGCAAGTTCTTTTCCATAAGCACGTATGACTATATACGAATACATGCCTACATTACATTGATGAATTGGAGCTAGTTCTATGTCACCCTATGTTATAATGTTACATGACGAACCGCATCCGCATAATTATCCATCACCGATCCGGTGCCTCACGAGCTTCCATATATCTGGTTCCCGCTTATTTACTTTTCATTGCTATGTTATAATCACTACAAAATACCAAAACATTACTTTTGTTGTCTTTACTTTTGTTACCGCTACCACCACTATCATATTACTTTGCTACTAAACATTTTGCTGCAGATATTAAGTTTCGTGTGGTTGAATTGACAACTCAGCTGCTAATACTTGAGAATATTCTTTGGCTCCCCTTGTGTCGAATCAATAAATTTGGGTTGAATACTCTACCCTCAAAACTGTTGCGATCCCCTATACTTGTGGGTTATCAAGACCCTTTTCTCAAGGCTGTTGTCGGGAGCATAGCTCTATTCTTTGAGTCACTTGGGATTTATATCTGCTGGACACTATGAAGAACTTGAAAGACGCTAAGACAACAATTTATCCCTCAACTACGAGGGAGGTAAGGAACTGCGATCTAGCTCGCACTTGATTCACCTTCGTTATGAGTAAGCTAGCTACACCTAAACCTGCTTCGCTATTCGCTCGATATGTCGCATGTTATTGATGATGCCACTTCGCTATGCATGATACTTATGATGAAACTACTTTATGCTTGACACTCATCGTGCCCCTTGGTGAATTTCTAGATGAACAAATTTCTAGGTCTAGAGAAAGAGAAATTATTGAAACTGAATATAATGATGAAAGTGATGATGAAAATATGCCTGCTATTCCCGAGGGTTATCTTTTGATGCGGAATCTTCGCAGCTATTTTTGCTCGCCAGATAGATATGAACTTAAGAGGCTGCTAGTTAAATGGAGTAAAGAATCTCTTAGAGATAGGATGAGGCCTGACCTGCTTTTGCTACTTCACCTATCTCTGCTCCTCGATAAGGATTATGAATTCTCTGTTGATCCCGATATAATTACTTTGGTTGAATCGATCCTTTTATGGCTATGAATCTGAAACTGTTGTGGCACATCTTACTAAGTTAAATGACATAGCTGCCCTATTTACTAATGATGAGAGATCGCTACTTTTATATACTCAAAATATTTCCGCTCTCATTAAAGGGTGATGCTAAGATATGATTTAATTCTCTTGATCCTGGTTGTGTGCGTGGTCCCGTGATATGATTTATTACTTTTCCGCTAAATATTTCCTGCTCATAAGAAACAAGCTGCTTTGAGGGAAATATACAACTTGTGCAAATTGAAGAAGAGAGTCTCCCACAAGATTGGGGAGGCTTCTTCAAGTTACTTAATGCTTTGCCTCGATCATCCTCTCAAGTAACCTGAAATACTTGATATCTTTTTAATGGACTAACCGATGCTTCCAGAGATTACCCGGATAGTTGTGCTGGTTCTCTTTCAGGAAAGAACACCGGATGAAGCTGAAATTCTATTGAATAATATGTTGACAAATGAAAATAATTGGGCACCTCCCGAGCCAACCCCCGAGCCAGCTCCTGCCCAATTATCGAGCCTATTCCTAAACCAACTCAAGAAGAGAGGTGTTCTATTTCTCATCTCAAGATATGCAAGAGGCAAAGAAATCTATGAAAGAAAAAGGTATTAAAGTCAAGATGTTAAGAATTTACCTCCTATTGAGGAAATACATGGTCTTAATCTACCCGTTGAAGAAGTGTATGATCTCAATTCTTTATTCATCAAGAACCTCCCGATCCCGATATCCCGGCTACGTAGTAAAGGTAAATTCTCTCTATAGATATGATAAAGATGAAGTCCCTCCTACTAAAATTGCTAGTCAAGTGCTTGGATGAGTTTGATAACTTTATGTTTAAGCAAGATGACTTTAATGCTTATTTTGGTAGACAATTGAAACAGTAATACCTTTATGATTAAACGCTTGAGTGATTATATGGCTAATATTAGAGGTGAACTTAAACTTGTTAGCAAACATGCTTCTATGGTTACCACTCAAGTAGAACAAGTACTTAAAGCTCGTAAAGAAGTACTTGATGAAATGAATAGTAAGAAAATGATTATGCTGTTAGAGTGGCTACTAGAACTGGTAGAATGACTCAGAACCTTTGTATCCGAAGGCCACCCTAAGAGAATCGAGCAAGATTCTCAGAGAAACAATATTGATATGCCTATTTCTTCTAAAAGGAAGAAAAGAAAATGATAGAACTGTGCAAACTTCTAGTGAACCTATTGCTGAATCACCGATAATCCAAATGATATCTCTATGTCCGATGTCAAACACAATATGGTAATGAACATGAACCTAGTGAAATGTTAATGCTGATTTTCATGATGATGCTCAACCTAGTAACGATAATGATGTAGAAGTTGAACCTGCTGTTGATCTTGATAACCCACAATCAAAGAATCAACGTCATGATAAAAGAGACTTCTGCTAGGAAACATGGTAAAGAAAGAGAACCATGGGTTCGTAAACCCATGCCTTTTCCTCCAAAACCATCCAAGAAAAGGATGATGAGGATTTTGAGCGCTTTCTTTGAAATGATTAGACCCATCTTTATGTATGCGATTGATCGATATGCTCAAAATGAATCCTTATGCTAAATATATGAAAGATATTGTTACTAATAAGAGAAAATAATAAAGCTGGAATTTCCACCATGCTTGCTAATTATACTTTTAAGGGTGGAATACCAAAGAAACTTGGAGATCCAGAGTACCCACTATACCATGCTCCATTAAAAGAAATTATGTTAAAACTGCTTTATGTGATCTTGGAGCCGTGTTAGTGTTATGCCTCTCTCAGAGACTTGATTTGAATAAGTTGACACCTACTAAAATATCTTTGCAAATGGTGATAAATCAACTGCTATAATTGCCGGTATTTGTGAGGATGTGCCTGCTAGGTTGCAAATGTTACTATTTTAATGGACTTTGTTATTCTTGATATTCCCGAGGATGATAGTATGTCTATTATTCTTGGAAGACCTTTCCTTAATACTGCAGGGGCTGTTATTGATTGCAACAAAGGCAACGTCACTTTTCATGTTAATGCTAATGAGCATACGGTACACTTTCCAAGGAAACAACCTCAAGTTCATAGTATCAACTCTATTGGAAAAATTCCATCGATTATATTTGGAGGTTTTGAATTTCCTCTCCCTGCTGTCAAGAAGAAATATGATATATTTATTATTGGGGTTGTCCATATCCCCGTTGAGGTAACATAGTGACATTCAAAATTTCTCCGGTTCCATGTTAATCGGAATGAGTTTGTTAACAAGACTTGATCAACCTTGTTAGTGGATTCATTTTTATGAGCATGAGACGGATGAAACTAGAAGCACAACCTCCTGTACCCTCTTTATATTCTCTGTTCTTTAGTTGAAATGAAGTAAAATAGTATTTTTTCTGTCTGTTTCCTGACTTATCCGTGCAATATAAAAATATCCCGAAAATAAAAGTCCTCGTAATGCCATGCCAATTTAATATGATTTTTTCGAATATTTGAGGATTTTAGTGCAAAATTCGCTGGGAGTTGCCACCTGGCCACGAGGGTGGAGGGCGCGCCCTACCCCCGGGCGCGCCCCTGCCTCGTGGGCCCACGGTGGCCCTCCTCCACTTATCCCTGCACCCATCTTCTTCCTCCGCCTCACACAAACCCGAAAAACCAACTCAAGCTCGTGTTCCAGCCACTTTTGCTGTGATTTTCGATCTCCTTGCTCAAAGCACCTCTCGCAAAACTGCTTGGGGAGATTGTTCCTTGGTATGTGACTCCTCCATTGGTCCAATTAGTTTTTGTTCTAGTGCTTTATTCTTTGCAAATTTGTGTTGCATAGGTGACCATGTTCTTGAGCTTGCATGTCAAATTTATATGGTTCCAAGTAGTTCTAATGCTTGATATAGGCTCTAGGCACTTGTAGGAGAAGTTGCTATCAGTTTTATTGAAGTTGGTTCACTTTTGTTTGAAGTTACTAAAATTTCAGAATTATTTTTCAGAGAAAACAATATGTTTAGGAAGATGTTCCAAGGTGGTTCTTCAAGGAAGCAAGGTCCTGTGCTTGCAATGCGTGATGTCGATGAGGAACCACCAAGAGACGCTCTTGTGAGGCCCTGTGAATGGCCTTCGAAAATTTTATGGATCAAGGGAATCAAAGAAGAATTTAACGATATTGCGTAATGCTGGTCTTGAGGATTTTGAAGTCGACAAATGCCCCAAGATCATGATCTCACAAGTTCATTTGTGGGGAGGTTTGAGTTTTCATCTTCGTAATTCTCCTTCACCATGTTTGACCTTTATGACAAATCTTATACCATGGACTTAGAGGATTTCACTTTTGCTTGCAAACTTCCATCTTGGGGTAGTGTCGTGGATCCCCTAAATCTGAATATAGAGACTTCCTAGCTAGAATAACTGTGGGGAATCTAGAGATATAACGCAAGCCACTATAGGGAGCATTCACTTTCCCGCTATACATTATTTTTCTCTTCATAGGTAGATGCATAAATGCTAAGGATGAAGCATGTCACATGTGTGTCCCTGATCTCAGCATTCTCAGGAGTGCTGTTTTAGGAGACCAATCTTATCATATGGGAGCCATTGTAGCTTGTAGGTTGCATCATAATAGACATAACGGAGATTTCTTTGGAGGAATTTATGCAACCCGCTTAGCTAATTTTCTGGAGATAGACATTCGTGAGGGTGATATGGAGTTACCCCCTACTTATTTAGATTTTGATTCTATGGTTTCTCACCAGTTTGTTGAGAGGATTGAACCACCTCTCCAGTATCGACTAATCTTTAACAAACGACATGTTGTCCATGTTACTCTTCCTGCTCCTGCCTTCTTTGATTTTCAGACGAGAGGAAGATATATAATTACCAGAGAGGAGGCAGATGAGTATGAGAGGAGAGCGGAGGCGGCTCGACGCCACGCCGCAGCTCAGAGGCGATAGCCGCTGCATCGCAAGACGACCCCAGCTACACCTACGGGTATCCGCCAGCTATCCTCGGCAATAGACCAACTTAGGCCAAAAGCCTAAGCTTGGGGAGTACGATTTTCACCGACATTACATTTATGTTCACACACACTCATTGCTAGATGTCGGTGCTCATACTTTTCACCGTAATATCCATGCTAGTTTATTTTCTTTTCCGCTTTCTTCTTGTGTGTTTAATAAACCTTAGAAAACCAAAAAAATTAGTAGTAGTTTATTTTTCCTGCTGTAGTAGTAATAATTAAAAGAAAACCCAAAAATATTTACCGCTTCTTCTTTTGCTTGTTGGGAGCTTTCCTGTAAATAGTTTTTTCTTTCCTTTTCTTTGGGGGTCAGAGGAGAAGACCATGATTAGATTGTTGAAGTGGCTCTTATATGCATCATTGTTGATTTAACCAAGAGCCCATATTTCCTTGACTTCTCCTGCTTATTGAATGCTCAGATTCCAGCTTAGTCCAATGCACGTGCACTCTTATTATTATTCACACCGCTCGTCGCAAGTGAAAGGCAATTATGATGACATATATGATGGACTGATCGAGATGGGAAAATCTGGTATGAACTCGACCTCTTTTGTTTTTGTAAATATGATGAGTTCATCATTCTTGATTCAGCTTATTATGAATAAACATGTTTGCAATGACAATTAGAGATCATAGTTGCTTGTGCCATGCTTGATTAGCTACGAGTTATAATGGTTTGCCTTATGTACAACATGCTATTAAAATGGTTGTGATGTGGTATGATGGGGCTGTATCCTCCTTGAATGATTTAAGTGACTTGACTTGGCACATGTTCATGTAGTTGAAACAAATCAACATAGCCTTCACGATATTTATGTTCATGGTGGATTATATCCTACTCATGCTTGTATTCAATGTTTATTAATTTTAATGCATGTTCATGACCTGTCGCCTCTAGTTGGTCGCTTCCAGCCTTTTGCTAGCCTTCACTTGTACTAAGCGGAATATTGCTTGTGCATCCAATCCCTTAAACCCCAAAGTTATTCCATATGAGTCCAAGATACCTTCCTATATGCGGTATCTACCGCTGTTCCAAGTAAATTTGTATGTGCCAAACTCTAAACCTTCAAATAAACATTCTGTTTTGCATGCTCGAATAGCTCATATATCAATTAGTGCTGCCCTTATCTTCCGTGTTAGGCGGGTTATTCTCAAGAGGAGTGGACTCCGCCTCACTCATGAGAAAATGGCTGGTCACCGGATGCCCAGTCCCATGCTTTATGCAAACTAAATCAAATTAATTGCAAACAAAACTCCCCCTGGGACCCGTTGAATGTTCGAGGCACTCGTTGTTTCAAGCAAGCCATGGATTGATGCTTGTGGAGCAGGGGGAGTATAAACTTTACCATTCTGTTTGGGAACCGCCTATAATTTGTTTAGAATGGAAGATATCGTCATCTCTTAGTTGTTTGTTGACAATGAAAGTATGCCGCTCAAAATATAATTTATATGCATGAGGTAGGAACCCATCCCCTCGTTACCAAGCCCGGACGATATTTTATTTAATGCTACGCTATAGTAGACGGGTTTGGTATGAGTGCTCGAGTGGTGTGAGAATGGAGGCTCTACGCCAATGACGATAACCCATGATGGAATCTGAAGGACTGATCTTCAAGGCCTCAAGACTTCAAGACTAGACAAGAATTCAATACACACCATGGGTGAAGGATTGACGACGGCACTCGAGCAACCAAGGGTTGGCCGATGCAGAAGCCATGACATCTTGCGGAAAGCTTCACCCACTCAAAGAGACGGAAGAATATTTCACGCCCGAAGCTTACCCGCAACCGCAAGTCATTATGGGCTCGCTTGGTTGACCTTAGTTGTGACTCTAGCTGGGACGGTACTAGCAGATGTAGAACTACGGATGGGTTGAGTACTGACAGGGTCGAGGAACTCTTTGGAAGACCATGTTTCGTCATCTTGTTCTCAAACACTCGTGCGAGAACGAAAGAGAGGGATCAATCTCGGGTAAAGTGTACAAACCTCTGCAGAGGGTTATAACCTAATCGATTAGCCGTGTCCCTGCTTACGACAAATTGAGCCTCCGGACTTGGATCTATCTCGGAACTCTCAACACCGGATTGACAACTTAATTGTGGGCAACTTATGATGATTTTGGGTTATGAGACATCGGTTGGCGGAACCATGTCATGATAGAAAACCCTTAGTACAGACTTCATTCTATTCCTTTGATGTAGGTAAAATAAAATCAGCTTTTACGCAAACAAAACTCAGATACAGAGCCATAAAGCCATATTGCATATAGTATAGTTTTATCATCTGTTTTTCTCATTGTGATCTTGCCGCACACATCAATGTTCGATTTACACGGCTGCAACGTATCATGTTGCGATATTTCTCGACGAGTAAGAGTTACGACACAGGTTACGGTTCACACTCAACCTGCCGATGGCGTTGATGGGACTACAACCCGCTTGATTGTTTCCATGAGTATTATGAGGTATATATCATTTTACATTATTTATACATGTGATTTCACTTTGATATATACATTGATGTATCAAAAGCAAAGATACCGATCTGTGGATGGCACAGACACATGAGGCTTGACTGTTCGAGGTCGGGTCGCTATGTAATGGTATCGAGCACATGTTGATCGAGGACGACCCTAGAAATCGGAAAGCCCTAGGACAGGAAATTCTAAAACTTTATTTTCAAAAGGATCTTTAC
Organism: Aegilops longissima; assembly: GCA_021605205.1. NCBI lineage: Eukaryota > Viridiplantae > Streptophyta > Magnoliopsida > Poales > Poaceae > Aegilops > Aegilops longissima. Next base: position 29,389 of record JAHIAM010003900.1, read on the forward strand.
TTCGCCTCTCTGATTTTATCGATAGACCTCTCACCTCAAATAGTTAGAATATACCCTTATCCTTTGATCACCCGAGGATCAATCAAGACGCCCAAGAAGGATTTGATATCGAGAACTGATGACCCTTCGAGTAAAGAGGATTTCTCCATTAGAATCTACAACAGTTGAAGACTCAAGACTTGAAGGATCAAGAATTATTTGACCTTAGAATACCAAACCCCTGCTATACACACCACGTTAGATGCGATGATTTGTGAGCTGTCATTTGTTTGATGTTTTCCGACAGCCCCAAAATAAAACTTGTTTCTTCAAAACTATTGGTTGTATTGTGTGTATATCCCTCCCCACTCTCTCATCTCACCCTAAAACCCTTGAACCCCATAGATGATGAATGAAGTTGGACTGATATTTCTGATCAAGACTCAGCCCGAGGTAGTTATGGATGCGAACATGGAAAATCACTTCGAGCAATTTGGTTTCAAGGAAGTATGAGGTTCAATATGCTCTTCAATACTTTAGTAAAGTGTGCAACCTGGTGGAACATGCATCAAGCCATACAGGATTTAATGGAGTAAGAACTTGGGAGGAATTCAAGAAGACCCTGAAATCACGCCTTATCCGGAAACACAATGATGCACCAAGAAGTAAACCTGTGCTGCAAGATTTAGGAGAAATAGGACACACCCAGGAGGAACACAAAGATGGATGCCTCATTGTGAGGAGAAACACCCACCGAGGAATGCCCAACTAGCTGTGTGACTTGCTTCCGTGTGAAGGAACCACCCACTACCCTGGCAAAGGTCACATTTACTCCACTTGCAACAAACTATTCAAGCAGAAGATGGAATGAAAGAAGCCTCAAGGAAGATCTAGAAGAACCAAGAATGATCGAAAGTGTTGAAGACCCGATGGAGAAGGTCTCAACAGATTTTACTCCAATGCCTGCTATTCATGTGGAGAAGAAGGACATTTTCACAAGATTGCACCAAGGAAAGAAAAGAGTATCCGTGATATTTCCACAGCGTAGTGAAGTTTGACCCCGGAGATAGAAACTCGATCATTACAGAGAAATCCAGAAGAGAAGGAAGGCAACCCGAGAGCACAATTTTTGCAGAGAAGGACTTGAGTCATATCACCGTTACAGAAGGATTTAGGTCATTACGCTAGTAAATGCCCAAAGAAACCAAGAATCCAAGGAGCCCAGATAATCACAAAGAAGCCCCGAGACATGCGGAAGTCATTTGTTTTCACAGAAGGAGGCAGGACATTATGCTATTAAATGTCCCGACAAGATGAAAGCTGGAGTTGAGTAGTTGGGATTTTGATATGGATAATAAGAGTAGTAGAAAGCAATTTCCTTTCATGAGCTCAATGAGTTGAGTTATGTAATAGATTTCTTAGTTTGTAATAGTTCATGACTCAATAAAGTTGTAATGTCACATGCTGAAAAGCTTTAAGGAGTTGTTATTTTATCTTGGAAATTAATATTCTGATGAACATGGAAGAAAGTGAGTTGTGATGCATAAACAGGAAATTGGAATTGAGTTTGAAGTTTTGTTGGATGATATGAATGTGTGCCTGTGAGATATGTACCCATTCTGGCACCACTTTTGTTATATTAACAGATGACACCCTTTACGAGTCTTTCCTTAAAGGTCCTAAACCATCATGACCCGACAAGTGATCATGATTACCCAAGATCCTCAAGGACATGATGAAGCATATTCACCTGAAGGAGATGCAGTCTACAAAGGCTACCCTTCATGCAAAAGGAGTGGAATTTGGTATGTGGAGGTACACCTCCACCGCTTGAAAGGAGTTTGCCCAAAGAGGATGGGGCATTACTTTTCATCTCTCACGTGCCACAAGCAACTTTCTTCGACGCTGTTCGTGAAGCAGCCATGGAAGCATACACGATCGGAGAAATACTTGAAGCAAGACTGCTATACTCTGTGAATACCTGCTAAGTGCATGCAGAGATGATGAAGGAGAAGCTCAAGACCACCATGATGAAAAAGAAGATTGAAGATTTCAAGGCTCATGTTGCACACTTCCGTGGATCAAGAATCCTCGAGGAGGATAAATGAATAAAGTTGGGAGTAATGCCCCACCATACCAAATCATGGGTGGCAGCATTTGTAACAGTACTTTTGGAATTTGAATTTAAAAATGGTTAAGGATGTAATGAAAGATTGATATGAAAATAATGAGATTTTATGGATAAACTTGTGCATTCTTTTGGTCATAGTTTCAGAAAGCCACAAGATCAATGAAGAAAGAAATGTGTTATTCATGACGGTCCATAGAAGGAAGCTGAACAAAATAAGTTGGAGTTTTGTTTTGATATGATGGTATGAAGAAACAGAGTACTCACCGATTCAAAGGAGGTAACAAGAGAGAGTTACTCCAAGGATGATTTAAAGCTGCACTAGTGTGAAGTGGGCCATAACCCACGTGCCCGTGGATTTTGAGAAGGAACAGTGTAACCTGGATAAAGGAATACACTTGGAAGAAGCAGGATCAAATCAGCATACGCCCGTAGGAGGTTACAAAACCTAAGAGTGGTGAAGTAACGATAGATGTTTGGTTTGGCTTGCAGTAAACCATGGATTTACTCAAACCAGTTGGAACAAGAGAAATTCTGTAATGTCGTGAGAATGCCCAAGTGTTAGAATATGTGATTCGATATTTACGATGTGGTAATGATTCAAGCACGGGATGGATTGGCCCCATACCAAGACTTCTATCATGAACTATCATATGTTGATGGAAAATCGAGAGACTTGAAAACCTTAGAAGAGTGTCGACGCCGACAATATAAAACCATAGAATGGTAGGACGATGGAACCCTTTACAGCAACCACAATCGAGGTTATAATGAAGTTCAACCCCAATTCGCTTGCAGGAGAAACCATTAATGTAGACCACCATGAGTGTTTGATAGTTGTTTAGAGGACATGCATCCATCAGCTAAGAAGATCCGCCTTGATTTAACTTCAACTTTGACGAACCGACCCAAGATTCTGAGGAAAACTCTATGCTTCCTCGATGTGGAGCTATTGTAAGATACGTGAAGAGACATACATTGTCAACATTCCGAGGAAGTATCTGAGTTTAGAACCAGAACCTTGTTTTGAGTGTGGTAGCACCACCGACCTTTCTCGACCAAGACATTTGCTAGAAGACCCCAACCCTAACCTTTTCTTGTTAGTCTTCAATCTCGAGGACGAGATTCATTTTAAGTGTGGTAGGTTTGTAACATCCCAAATTTTGGAATGTTAATATAATTAATTGAATTGTTTGTTTGTTTGCTTGAGTGAATTAAACTTGAGTGAAATTTGAACCTTTTCAAAACTTTTGAAAGAGAGGAATAAAATGACTTTCCCTTCTCCGTAAATTCAAATTCATCCTATTAAAATCAATGAGAGAAGATGACATGACTTCTTCAACTATGAAGAATTTGAACGGAGTTTTGCAATTTAATTTTTCAAATATTTGCACTTGTTTCTATTTTTCTTCCCAGAAATACCTCTAAAATAAATTCTTGCAAGCAAGAAAGAGCGGAGGAAAATGACCTCCAAAATCAGGCATTTTTGAAAATATTTGAGCCAACAAAAACCAAAGTTTTATTTAAAATTATTTGCAAAAAGAAATAAAGCCTTTAGGATTTTCTGAAAACATTTTTTAAGTTTTTATTTTGGCCGTGGAATAATGCTCATCATCTACATTTTATTTTTCTGATAATTTTAGTATATAAAAACTCTTTATTCAATTGATTTGATTTCCTTTTATTGTTTTAGTTTCTAATTTTAAAAATAGGAATCGCTTTTATTAGGAAAACCTGCTGGCCCATTAAGCACTTTCCTATTCCAGCCCAACAAGAGATCATCTCCTTCCTCTGTTTCTCTCACCTTACAGAAGTCCATATCATGGAGGCAGGAACTCCACCTTCCCGATCTCCTCGTTTTTCCATCCCAGCGCCCCGAGACCGCCTAAAACCCCTCCTCTCCTCGCTCCATTTTTCCCATCACCACGCCTCCCTGCCCGTAGCCTTCTCGCCACCGCCCTCCTTTTCCTGCCTAGAACGCCACCAGAGCTCTCCGAACCTCCCATCGCCAGCGCCACCTCCCCAAGCGCCACCCTCCGCCACCCCACCTCGCCGTGACCTCGGCCGAGCAGCCTCCACATCGCCGCCTCCTTCCTGCCATCTCTGCCTCACGTACAGGTAACTCTTTTGTTTTCAGATTTATTTCCGTAACAGATTTAGTTCCGTTCTTGTTTAGCTTATAACTTTTGATCTAGAAGTCCAATGATGCTGATTCTTTATGTTAGATCACAATTTTCTTGTAGTTTCCAAAAATATATAATTTGTCTATGTTTGGATTTATAAAATTGAGTTAGATCAGATTTGCAAAGCTTGTTTTGCTTATTCGGGAGTTTAAAATAGATTTTTATTTGATTCTTTTTCTACTGATCACTAGTGATCATATTTACCAGTGGTAAAAACTTCAAAATTGTTTGAGTATTTTAGCTTATTGTTTCATGTAAAACAAATTCTGTTTTAGTTCTATTCGAATTATAGCTACTTTTTTCTATAGTTGTTTTAAATTATTTTATTTTATATTTCAGAAAGTTTATGTTTGGTTTCTATTAGTTAAACAGTAGGTGTTCAACAAGTTTTTATATTTATTTTATTTTGTTATCGTGAAATCAATTCAAGTTCGCTAATAACTTGCAATGGATTTCTACTGTTTTAACTCCCAATTGAAAATACTTTCAAAATAGCTTTATGAAAAAAAATACTTTATTTTTTTTTTGTCTTAACCAAATTTATATTTTATTCTCTGTTATTTTAGTGTTTTATTTTCCGTTAGACAAAACTATTTTTGTGAATGTTGTAGAAGAAGACTTCTAGTTTTATTTGAAGTTCGGATTCTTATTCGCTTCTCTTTTGTTTTGATTGTTAGTGTGAGTGCTTATGAATGATATGTTTGTTATATAGATTTCATCAGAGAGTGACGAGTAGTCTATCAAGTTATTTCTGAGAACGATAATTTTCTCCGCAACATCACTGTGCAAGTTCACTTTGACCATGCTTTCATACCTATGTTTTATTGCATTTAGTGGCACCCTGCAACCACCCCCTCGAGTGTTATTGAATCCTTGTAGTTGAGTAGTATGCATGAGGTAGGAACCCATCCCCCTGTTACCAAGCCCGGACGATATTTTATTTAATGCTACGCTATAGTAGACGGGTTTGGTATGAGTGCTCGGAGGTGTGAGAATGGAGGCTCTACGTCAATGACGATAACTCCATGATGGAATCTGCAAGGACTGTGATCTTCAAGGCCTCAAGACTTCAAGACTCGAGACAAGAATTCAATACACACTCATCGGGTGAAGGATTTGCTGACGGCACCGAGCAACCAAAGGGTTGGCCGATGCATGGAGAAGCGCCATGACATCTTGCGGAAAGCTTCACCTGCACTCAAAGAGACGGAAGAATATTTCACGCCGAAGCTTACCTCGCAACCGCAAGTCATTATGGGCTCGCTTGGTTGACCTTAGTTGTGACTCTAGCTGACGGTACTAGCAGATGTAGAACTACTGAGGATGGGTTGAGTACGACAGTGGTCGAGGAACTCTTTGGAAGACCATGTTTCGTATCTTGTTCTCAAACACTCAAGTGCGAGAACGTAAAGAGAGGGATCGAATCTTGCGGTAAAGTGTACAAACCTCGCAGAGGGTTATAAACTAATTGATTAGCCGTGTCCCCGGTTACGACAAATTGAGCCTCGGACTTGGATCTATCTCGAACTCTCAACACCGGATTGACAACTTAATTGTGGGCAACTTATGATGATTTTGGGTTATGAGACATCGTTGGCGAACCATGTCATGATAGAAAACTCCTTAGTACAGACTTCATTCTATTCCTTTGATGTAGGTAAAATAAAATCAGCTTTACGCAAACAAAACTCAGATACAGAGCCATAAAGCCATATTGCATATAGTATAGTTTTATCATCTGTTTTCTCATATCGTGATCTTGCCGGTACATTCAATGTATCGACCACACGGCTACAACGTATCATGTTGCGTATATTTCTCGACAGTAAGAGTTACGATACAGGTTACGGTTCACACTCAACCCGCCGATGGCGCTGATGGGACTCACACCCGCTTGATTGTTTCCATTGAGTATTATGAGGTATATATCATTTTACGTTATTTATACATGTGATTGCACTTTGATATATACATTGATGTACTGCAAAGATACCGATCCAGGGATGGCATGATATTGCAGGCTCGATCATTCTGAGGTCGTTATCGCCGATGGCGGTCACGGAGGCCGTGGGCGGAGCTAGTCGGGGGCGGTTGCAAGGCGCTGAGCGGATCGAGATGTGTTTGACTGCGAGGCAGCGCAAGATCCAGCGGGGTGAGCTGCATGAAGGAGGGTGGCGGAGCGGTGCTACCTCTTGAGCAGCGCTGGATTTCCTTGAAGAGGAAAGGATGATGCAGAAAGTAGTGTAAGTATTTCCTCGTTTTTGGGAACCAAGGTATCAATCCAGAGGAGGCTACGCACAGTCCCTCACCCGCATTAAAGTAAATAACCGCAACCAACGCGGTAAGGGTTGTCCATCCCTTCACGGTCACTTACTTAGAGTGAGATCTGATGGAGATGATAGATAATACTTTTGGTATTTTGTGATAAAGATGTAAGGTAAAATAAAAGCAAAATAAAAAGCAAAGGAAATAACTAGTATTGGAAGGTTAATATGATAAAGATAGACACGGGGCCATAGATTTCACAAGTGGCTTCTCTCAAGAGCATAAGTATTTTACGGTGGTGAACGACCATCGTTGAGCAATTGATGAATTGAGCATAGTTATGAGAATATCTAGGTATGATCATGTATATAGGCATCACGTTTGAGACAAGTAGACCGACTCCTCGCCTCTGCATCTACTATTACTCCACTCATCGATCAGCTATCCAGATGCATCCGAGTATTAAGTTTATGAAAACAGAGTAACACTTAACCAAGATGACATGATGTAGAGGGATAAATTCATGCAATATGATAAACCCCATCTTGTTATCCTCGATGGCAACGACATACACGTGCCTTTGCTGCCCCTATCACCACCGGAAAGGACACCAAGATTGAACCCAAAGCTAAGCACTTCTTCCATTGCAAGAAAGATCAATCTAGTAGGCCAAACCAAACCGATAATTCAAGAGACTTGCAAAGATAACCAATCATACATAAAAGAATTCAGAGAAGATTCAAATATTGTTCATAGATAATCTTGATCATAAACCCACAATTCATCGGCCTCAACAAACACACCGCAAAAAGAAGATTACATCAATAGATCTCCACGAGAGAGGGGAGAACATTGTATTGAGATCCAAAAGAGAGAAGAAGCCATCTAGCTACTAACTATGGACCCAAGGTCTGAGGTAAACTACTCACACTTCATCGGAGGCTATGGTGATGTGTAGAAGCCCCACGGTGGATGCCCTTCCCGCTGGAGCTCGAACAGGCCCCGAGATGGGATCTCGTAAGGTATAAGTTGCAGGTGGAATTAGGTTTTGGCTCCATATGATCATTTGGGGCAATGAGTATATATAGGAGGAAGAAGTATTGCTATGGATGATATATCTCCGTCAGATTCACTTTCCAAACACTTTGCCCTTGTTTTGGACTCTAACTTGTATGATTTGAATGGAACTAACCTGACCGACGCTGTTTTCAGATAATTGCCTTGGTGTTGTTTTATGTGCGTAAACAAAAGTTCTCGGAATGACCTGAAACTCCACGGAATATCTTAGAATAAATAATAAAAACTTTAAAGATGAAGACCAGGGGCCCACACCTGCCACGAGGTGGGGCGTGTTCTCTCTCGGCGCCCCTCACCTCGTGGCCCTCGAGACCCTCCCACGCCAACTCCAACTCCATATATTGGCTTTCGGGAGAAAAAACAATGAGAAGAAATCATCACGTTTTACGACACAGAGCCAACGCCAAGCCCTAATCTCTCTCGGAGGGCTGATCTCGAGTCCGCTCATGCCCCGAGAGGGGGATTCGGCCGCCATCATCAACCATCCTCCATCACCAATTTCATGATGCTCACCGTGCAGTGAGTAATTCCATCAGGCTTGCTGGACGGTGATGGGTTGGATGATATTTATCATGTAATCGAAAGGTTTTGTTAGGGTTTGATCCCTAGTATCCACTATGTTCGAGATTGATGTTGCTATGACTTTGCTATGCTTAATGCTTGTCACTACGGCCCGAAAGTGCCATGATTTCATATCTGAACCTATTATGTTTTCATGAATATATGTGTGTTCTTGATCCTATCTTGCAAGTCTATAGTCACCTACTATGTGTTATGATCCGCAACCCAAGTGACAATAATCGACCACTCGTGATGACCATAGTTTGAGGAGTTCATGTATTCACTATGTGCTAATGCTTTGTTCCGGCTTCAAAAAGGAGGCCTTAATATCCCTTAGTTTCAATAGGACTCGCTGCCACGGGAGGGTAGGACAAAAGATGTCATGCAAGTTCTTTTCCATAAGCACGTATGACTATATACGAATACATGCCTACATTACATTGATGAATTGAGCTAGTTCTATGTCACCCTATGTTATAACATACATGACGAACCGCATCCGCATAATTATCCATCACCGATCCGTGCTCAAAGCTCCATATACTGTTCCTGCTTATTTACTTTTTCTCACATATCACATAATCACTACAAAATACCAAAACATTACTTTGTTGTCTTTACTTTTGTTACCGCACACCACTATCATATTACTTGCTACTAAACATTTTGCTGCAGATATTAAGTTTTGTGTGGTTGAATTGACAACTCAGCTGCTAATACTTGAGAATATTCTTTGGCTCCCTTGTGTCGAATCAATAAATTTGGGTTGAATACTCTACCCTCGAAAACTGCTATGATCCCTATACTTGTGGGTTATCAAGACCCTTTTCCTAAGCGCTGTCGGGAGCATAGCTCTATTCTTTGAGTCACTTGGGATTTATCTCTGGACACTATGAAGAACTTGAAAGACGCTAAGACAACAATTTATCCCTCAACTACGAGGGAGGTAAGGAACTCGCCATCTAGCTCTGCACTTGATTCACCTTCTCGTTATGAGTAAGCTAGCTACACCTAAACCTGCTTCGCTTATTCGCTCGATATGTCGATGTTATTGATGATGCCCGACCCAAGATTACGAGGAAAACTCTATGCTTGACGGAGGAGCTATTGTAAGATACGTGAAGAGACATACATTGTCAACATTCAGGAGGAAGTATCTGAGTTTATTGGAACTGTAACCTTGTTTTTGAGTGTGGTAGCACCATGACCTTCGACCAAGACATTTGCTAGAAGACCCCAACCCTAACCTTTTCTTGCTAGCCTCTTGAATCTAGGGGCGAGATTCATTTTAAGTGTGGTAGGTTTGTAACATCCCAAATTTTGGAATGTTAATATAATTAATTGAATTGTTTGTTTGTTTGCTTGAGTGAATTAAACTTGAGTGAAATTTGAACCTTTTCAAAAACTTTTGAAAGAGAGAATAAAATGACTTTCCCTTCTCGGTAAATTCAAATTCATCCTATTAAAATCAATGAGAGAAGATGACATGACTTCTTCAACTATGAAGAATTTGAGCGGAGTTTTGCAATTTAATTCTTTCAAATATTTGCACTTGTTTCTCTATTTTTCTTCCCAGAAATACCCGAAAAATAAATTCTTGCAAGCAAGAAAAGCGGAGAAAATGACCCTCCAAAATCAGGGGCATTTTGAAAATATTGAGCCAACAAAAACCAAAGTTTTATTTAAAATTATTTGCAAAAAGAAATAAAGCCTTTAGGGATTTTCTGAAAAACATTTTTTAAGTTTTATTTTGGCCGTGGAATAATGCTCATCATCTACATTTTATTTTTTGATAATTTTAGTATATAAAACTCTTTATTCGAATTGATTTGATTTCCTTTTATTGTTTTAGTTTCCTAATTTTAAAAATAGGAATGGAATCGTTTTTATTAGGAAAAACCTGCTGGCCCATTAAGCACTTTCCTATTCCAGCCCAACAAGAGATCATCTCCTTCCTCTGTTTCCTCTCACCTTCAGAAGCTTTCCATATCTATGGGCAGGAAACTCCACCTTCGATCTCCTCGTCTTTCCATCCCAGCGCCTCCCGAGACCGCCTATAAAACCCCTCCCTCTCCTCGTTCCATTTTCCCATCACCACGCCCCTCCTGCCGTAGCCTTCTACGCCACCGTCCTCCTTTTCCTGCCTAAAGGCTCACGGGAGCTCTCCTGGAACCTCCCCATCGCCCAGCGCCACCTCCCCAGCGCCGACCCCTCCTCCGCCACCCCCACCCTCGCGGTGACCTCGCCCCCTACTTGGAGCAGCCCTCCACATCGCCGTCTCCTTCCTGCCATCTCTGCCTCACGTACAGGTAACTCCGTTTTCGTTTTCAGATTTATTTCCGTAACAGATTTAGTTCCGTTCTTGTTTAGCTTATAACTTTTGATCTAGAAGTCCAATGATGCTGATTCTTTTTGCGTTAGATCACAATTTTCTTGTAGTTTCAAAAATATATAATTTGTCTATGTTTGGATTTATAAAAATTGAGTTAGATCAGATTTGCATTAAAGCTTGTTTTGCTTATTCGGGAGTTTAAAATAGATTTTTATTTGATTCTTTTTCTACTGATCACTAGTGATCATATTTACCAGTGGTAAAAACTTCAAAATTGTTTGAGTATTTTAGCTTATTGTTTCATGTAAAACAAATTCTGTTTTAGTTCTATTGAATTATAGCTACTTCTTTTCTATAGTTGTTTTAAATTATTTTATTTTATATTTCAGAAAGTTTATGTTTGGTTTCTATTAGTTAAACAGTAGGTGTTCAACAAGTTTTTATATTTATTTTTATTTTGTTATCGTGAAATCAATTCAAGTTAAGCTAATAACTTGCAATGGATTTCTCTACTGTTTTAACTCCCAATTGAAAATACTTTCAAAATAGCTTTATGAAAAAAAATACTTTATTTTTTGTCTTAACCAAATTTATATTTTATTCTCTGTTATTTTAGTGTTTTATTTTCCGTTAGACAAAACTATTTTTGTGAATGTTGTGAAGAAGACTCCTAGTTTTATTTGAAGTTCCTTGGATTCTTATTAAGCTCTCTCTTTTGTTTTGATTGTTAGTGTGAGTGCTTATGTGAATGATATGTTTGTTATATAGATTTCATCAGAGGTGACGAGTAGTCTATCAAGTTATTTCTTGAAACGATAATTCTTCTCCGTCAACATCACCGAGCAAGTTCACTTTGACCATGCTTTCATACCTATGTTTTATTGCATTTAGTGGCACCCTTGCAACCACCCTCGATAGTGTTATTGAATCCTTGTAGTTGAGTAGTATGCATGAGGTAGGAACCCATCCCCCTGTTACCAAGCCGGGGCGATATTTTATTTAATGCTACGCTATAGTAGGCGGGGTTTGGTATGAGTGCTTTCGGGAGTGGTGTGAGAATGGAGGCTCTCGTCAATGGCGACAACTCCATGATGGAATCTGCAAGGACTGCATCTTCAAGGCCTCAAGACTTCAAGACTCGAGACAAAATTCAATACACACTCTGGGTGAAGGGCGGTTGCGGGCACCTGGAGCAACCAGTGGTTGGCGGGATGCATGGAGAAGCGCCATGACATCTTGCGAGAGCTTCACCCAGACTCAAAGAGGCGGAAGAATATTTCACGCCCGGAAGCTTACTGTGCAACCGCAAGTCATTATGGGCTCTGGCTTGGTTGACCTTAGTTGTGACTCTAGCTGGGGCGGTACTAGCAGATGTAGAACTACGGTAGGATGGGTTGAGTACCGGACAGTGGTCGGAGGAACTCTTTGGAAGACCATGTTTGGTCATCTTGTTCTCAAACACTCTGAAGTGCGAGAGCGTAAAGAGAGGATCGAATCTTGCGGGTAAAGTGTACAAACCTCTGCAGAGGGTTATAAACTAATTGATTAGCCGTGTCCCGATTACGGACAAATTGAGCCTCTGGACTTGGATCTATCTGGAACTCTCAACACGGATTGACAACTTAATTGTGGGCAACTTATGATGATTTTGGGTTATGAGACATCGGTTGGCGGAACCATGTCATGATAGAAAACTCCTTAGTACAGACTTCATTCTATTCCTTTGATGTAGGTAAAATAAAATCAGCTTTTACGCAAACAAAACTCAGATCTGAGCCATAAAGCCATATTGCATATAGTATAGTTTTATCATCTGTTTTTCTCATATCGTGATCTTGCGGTACATTCAATGTCTTGACCTACACGGCTACAACGTATCATGTTGCAGATATTTCCTCGACGAGTAAGATTCGATACAGGGTTACGGTCTACACTCAACCTGCCGATGGCGTTGATGGGACTCCACACCCGTTTGATTGTTTCCGCTGAGTATTATGAGGTATATATCATTTCGTTATTTATACATGTGATTGCACTTTGATATATACATTGATGTCTTTGTGTGTGCCGACATCTTGATCGAGGATGTACAGATACGGAAGGCTTGACCGTCTGAGGTCGGGTCGCTACATCGCCGATGGCGAGTCGGGGCGGAGGCCGTGGGCGGAGCTAGTCGGGGGGCGGTTGCGGTGCGCGTTGAGCGGATCGGAGATGTGTTTGACTAAGCGAGGCAGCGCGCATCCAGCGGGGTGAGCCGCGCGAGCGAGGGTGGCCGGAGCGGGTGCTACCTCTTGAGCACTGCGTTGGATTTCCTTGAAGAGGAAAGGATGATGCAGCAAAGTAGTGTAAGTATTTCCCTCAGTTTTTGGGAACCAAGGTATCAATCCAGTAGGAGGCTACGCGCGAGTCCCTCGTACCTGCACAAAGCAAATAAATCCTGCAACCAGCGGTGAGGGTTGTCCATCCTTCACGGTCACTTACGAGTGAGATCGATGGAGATGATAGATAATACTTTTGGTATTTTTGTGATAAAGATGTAAGGTAAAATAAAAGCAAAATAAAAAGCAAAGGAAATAACTAAGTATTGGAAGGTTAATATGATAAAGATGAACCACGGGGCCATAGATTTCACAAGTGGCTTCTCTCAAGAGCATAAGTATTTTACGGTGGGTGAGCAATTCTTTGTTGAGCAATTGTGAATTGAGCATAGTTATGAGAATATCTAGGTATGATCATGTATATAGGCATCACGTTTGAGACAAGTAGACCGACTCACCTGCATCTACTACTATTACTCCACTCATCGACCGCTATCCAGCATGCATCCGGAGTATTAAGTTTATGAAAAGCAGAGTAACACCTTAACCAAGATGACATGATGTAGAGGATAAATTCATGCAATATGATAAAACCCCATCTTGTTATCCTCGATGGCAGCGATACAATCGTGCCTTGCTGCCCCTCATCTTTGGGAAAGGACCTTTGCAAGATTGAACCCAAAGCTAAGCACTTCTTCCATTGCAAGAAAGATCAATCTAGTAGGCCAAACCAAGCTGATAATTCGAAGAGACTTGCAAAGATAACCAATCATACATAAAAGAATTCAGAGAAGATTCAAATATTGTTCATAGATAATCTTGATCATAAACCCACAATTCATCGGTCTCAACAAACACACACAAAAAGAAGATTACATCGAATAGATCTCCACGAGAGAGGGAGAACATTGTATTGAGATCCAAAAAGAGAAGAAGCCATCTAGCTACTAACTATGGACCCGAAGGTGCAGGTAAACTACTCACACTTCATCGGAGGGCTATGGTGATGTGTAGAAGCCCTACGTGGTGGATGCCCCCTCGGTGAACTCGGAACAGGCCCAGATGGGATCTCGTGGAGTGCAGAAGGTTCTTGGCGGTGGAATTAGGTTTTGGCTCCATATATGATCATTTGAAGTGCGTAGGTATATATAGGAGGAAGAAATGCGTCGATTGGATGATACGTCTCCGTCGTATCTACTTTTCAAACACTTTTGCCCTTGTTTTGGACTCTAACTTGTATGATTTGAATGGAACTAACTTGGATTGTTTGTTTTCAGCATAATTGCCTTGGTGTTGTTTATGTGCGAGAAAACAAAAGTTCTCGGAATGACCTGAAACTCCACGGAATATCTTAGAATAAATAATAAAAATCCTGCGCCAAAGATGAAGACCAGGGGCCCACACCTGTCCCACGAGGTGGGCGTGCCCCCCCTCCTGGCGCCCCCCCCTCGTGGGCCCCTGGAGACCCTCGGCGCCAACTCCAACTCCATATATTGGCTTTGGGAGAAAAACAATCGGAGAGAAGAAATCATCACGTTTTACGACACAGAGCCAACGCCAAGCCCTAATCTCTCTCGGGAGGCTGATCTGGAGTCCGTTCGCGGCTCGGAGAGGGATTAAATCGCCGTCGTCATCATCAACCATCCTCCATCACCAATTTCATGATGCTCACCGCCGTGCGTGAGTAATTCCATCGTGAGCTTGCTGGGCGGTGATGGGTTGGATGATATTTATCATGTAATCGAGTTAGTTTTGTTAGGGTTTGATCCTAGTATCCACTATGTTACGAGATTGATGTTGCTATGACTTTGCTATGCTTAATGCTTGTCACTACGGCCGAGTGCCATGATTTCAGATCTGAACCTATTATGTTTTCATGAATATATGTGTGTTCTTGATCCTATCTTGCAAGTCTATAGTCACCTACTATGTGTTATGATCCGGCAACCCAGTGACAATAATCGGGACCACTCCGGTGATGACCATAGTTTGAGGAGTTCATGTATTCACTATGTGCTAATGCTTTGTTCGGTTCTCTATTAAAAAGGCCTTAATATCCCTTAGTTTCCAATAGGACCCGCTGCCACGGGAGGGTAGGACAAAAGATGTCATGCAAGTTCTTTTCCATAAGCACGTATGACTATATCAGAATACATGCCTACATTACATTGATGAATTGGAGCTAGTTCTATGTCACCCTATGTTATAAGCTGTTACATGACGAACCGCATCCGGCATAATTATCCATCACGATCCGGTGCCTCACGAGCTTTCCATATCTTTGGTTCAGCGTATTTACTTTTACATTTGCTCTTTGTTACAATCACTACAAAATACCAAAAACATTACTTTTGTTGTCTTTACTTTTGTTACCGTTACCACCACTATCATATTACTTTGCTACTAAACATTTTGCTGCAGATATTAAGTTTCGGTGTGGTTGAATTGACAACTCAGCTGCTAATACTTGAGAATATTCTTTGGCTCCCCTTGTGTGAATCAATAAATTTGGGTTGAATACTCTACCCTCGAAAACTATTGCGATCCCCTATACTTGTGGGTTATCAAGACCCTTTTAAAGCGCCGTTGCAGGAGCATAGCTCTATTCTTTGAGTCACTTGGGATTTATATCTGCTGGACACTATGAAGAACTTGAAAGGCGCTAAGACAACAATTTATCCCTCAACTACGAGGGAGGTAAGGAACTGCGATCTAGCTCTGCATGATTCACCTTACATTATGAGTAAGCTAGCGACACCTAAACCTGCTTACGCTATTAGTTCGATATATGCATGTTATTGATGATGCCACTTCTGCTATGCATGATACTTATGATGAAACTACTTCTATGCTTGACACTCATGTGCCCTTGGTGAATTTCTAGATGAACAAATTTCTAGGTCTAGAAAGAGAAATTATTGAAACTGAATATAATGATGAAAGTGATGATGAAAATATGCCTTTATTCGAGGGTTATCTTTTGATGCGGAATCTTCTGCAGCTATTTTTGCTGCCGGGATAGATATGAACTTAAGAGGCTGCTAGTTAAATGGAGTAAAGAATCTCTTAGAGATAGGATGAGGCCTGACCCTGCTTTTGCTACTTCACCTATCTCTGTTCCTGATAAGGATTATGAATTCTCTGTTGATCCTGATATAATTACTTTGGTTGAATCTGATCCTTTTTATGGCTATGAATCTGAAACTGTTGTGGCACATCTTACTAAGTTAAATGACATAGCTGCCCTATTTACTAATGATGAGAGATCGCGCTACTTTTATATACTCAAAATATTTCCGTTCTCATTAAAGGGTGATGCTAAGATATGATTTAATTCTCTTGATCCTGGTTGTGTGCGTGGTCCCCAGGATATGATTTATTACTTCTGCTAAATATTTCCCTGCTCATAAGAAACAAGCTGCTTTGAGGAAATATACAACTTCGTGCAAATTGAAGAAGAGAGTCTCCCACAAGATTGGGGAGGCTTCTCAAGTTATAATGCTTTGCTGATCATCCTCTCAAGTAACCTGAAATACTTGATATCTTTTTAATGGACTAACCGATGCTTCGGAGATTACGGATAGTTGTGCTGGTTCTCTTTTAGGGAAAGAACACGGATGAAGCTGAAATTCTATTGAATAATATGTTGACAAATGAAAATAATTGGGCACCTCTGAGCCAACCCTGAGCCAGCTCTGCCCCAATTCTGAGCCTATTCCTAAACCAACTCGAAGAAGAGGTGTTCTATTTCTCGATCCTGAAGATATGCAAGAGGCAAAGAAATCTATGAAAGAAAAAGGTATTAAAGCTGAAGATGTTAAAATTTACCTCCTATTGAGGAAATACATGGTCTTAATCTACGCTTTGTTGAAGAAGTGTATGATCTCAATTCTTTATTCATTGAAGAACCTCCCGATCCCGATATCCCGACACGGTAGTAAAGGTAAATTCTCTCTATAGATATGATAAAGATGAAGTCCCTCCTACTAAAATTGCTAGTCGATTGCTTGGATGAGTTTGATAACTTTATGTTTAAGCAAGATGACTTTAATGCTTATTTTGGTAGACAATTGAAACAGAATACCTTTATGATTAAACGCTTGAGTGATTATATGGCTAATATTAGAGGTGAACTTAAACTTGTTAGCAAACATGCTTCTATGGTTACCACTCAAGTAGAACAAGTACTTAAAGCTCAGAAAGAAGTACTTGATGAAATGAATAGTAAGAAAAATGATTATGCTGTTAGAGTGGCTACTAGAACTGGTAGAATGACTCAGGAACCTTTGTATCCTGAAGGCCACCCTAAGAGAATCGAGCAAGATTCTCAGAGAAACAATATTGATATGCCTATTTCTTCTAAAAGGAAGAAAAAGAAAAATGATAGAACTGTGCAAACTTCTAGTGAACCTATTGCTGAATCACCTGATAATCCAAATGATATCTCTATGTCTGATGCTGAAACACAATATGGTAATGAACATGAACCTAGTGAAAATGTTAATGCTGATTTTCATGATGATGCTCAACCTAGTAACGATAATGATGTAGAAGTTGAACCTGCTGTTGATCTTGATAACCCACAATCAAAGAATCAACGTCATGATAAAGAGACTTCGTTGCTAGGAAACATGGTAAAGAAAGAGAACCATGGGTTCGAAACCCATGCCTTTTCCTCAAAACCATCCAAGAAAAGGATGATGAGGATTTTGGCGCTTTCTTTGAAATGATTAGACCCATCTTTTTGCGTATCGATTGGTGATATGCTCAAAATGAATCCTTATGCTAAATATATGAAAGATATTGTTACTAATAAGAGAAAAATACCGAAAGCTGGAATTTCCACCATGCTTGCTAATTATACTTTTAAGGGTGGAATACCAAAGAAACTTGGAGATCGAGGTACCCACTATACCATGCTCCATTAAAAGAAATTATGTTAAAACTGCTTTATGTGATCTTGGAGCCGGTGTTAGTGTTATGCCTCTCTCTCGTAGACTTGATTTGAATAAGTTGACACCTACTAAAATATCTTTGCAAATGGCTGATAAATCAACTGCTATACACATCGGTATTTGTGAGGATGTACTGTTGTGGTTGCAAATGTTACTATTTTAATGGACTTTGTTATTCTTGATATTCGAGGATGATAGTATGTCTATTATTCTTGGAAGACCTTTCCATAATACTGCAGGGGCTGTTATTGATTGCAACAAAGGCAACGTCACTTTTCATGTTAATGCTAATGAGCATACGGTACACTTTCAAGAAACAACCTCAAGTTCATAGTATCAACTCTATTGGAAAAATTCCATCGATTATATTTGGAGGTTTGAATTTCCTCTCCTACATCAAGAAGAAATATGATATATTTATTATTGGGGTTGTCCATATCCCGTTGAGGTAACATAGTGACATTCAAAATTTCTCGGTTCCATGTTAATCGGAATGAGTTTGTTAACAAGACTTGATCAACCTTGTTAGTGGATTCATTTTTATGAGCATGAGAGCGGATGAAACTAGAAGCACAACCTCCTGTACCCTCTTTATATTCTCTGTTCTTTAGTTGAAATGAAGTAAAATAGTATTTTTTACATGCATTTTCTGACTTATCCGTGCAATATAAAATATCCGAAAATAAAAGTCCTCGAATGCCATGCCAATTTAATATGATTTTTTAGGGAATATTTGAGGATTTTAGTGCAAAAATTCCCAGGGGAGTTGCCACTGGCCACGAGGGTGGGGGCGCCCTACCTGGCGCGCCCTGCCTCGTGGGCCCGATGGCCCTCCTCCACTTATCCCTGCACCCATCTTCTTCCTCTGCCTCACACAAACCCGAAAAACCAACTCAAGCTCGTGTTCCGGCCACTTTTGCTGTGATTTTCGATCTCCTTGCTCAAAGCACCTCTCATAAAACTGCTTGGGAGATTGTTCCTTGGTATGTGACTCCTCCATTGGTCCAATTAGTTTTGTTCTAGTGCTTTATTCTTTGCAAATTTGTGTTGCATAGGTGACCATGTTCTTGAGCTTGCATGTCAAATTTATATGGTTCCAAGTAGTTCTAATGCTTGATATAGGCTCTAGGCACTTGTAGGAGTAGTTGCTATCAGTTTTATTGAAGTTGGTTCACTTCTGTTTGAAGTTACTAAAAATTTCAGAATTATTTTCAGAGAAAACAATATGTTTAGGAAGATGTTCCAAGGTGGTTCTTCAAGGAAGCAAGGTCCCAGGCTTGCAATGCGTGATCTTGATGAGGAACCACCAAGAGGCGCTCTTGTGAGGCCACATGAATGGCCTTGGAAAATTTTATGGATCAAGCGGGAATCAAAGAAGAATTTACGCATATCTGCGTAATGCTGGTCTTGAGGATTTTGAAGGTGACAAATGCCCCGATATCATGATCTCACAAGTTCATTTGTGGGGAGGTTTGAGTTTTCATCTTGGCGTAATTCTCCTTGGTCATGTTTGACCTTTATGACAAATCTTATACCATGGACTTAGAGGATTTCACTTTTGCTTGCAAACTTCCATCTTGGGGTAGTGTCGGGGATCCCCTAAATCTGAATATAGAGACTTCCTAGCTAGAATAACTGTGGGAATCTAGAGATATAACATAAGCCACTATAGGGAGCATTCACTTTCCTGCTATACATTATTTTTCTCTCTTCATAGGTAGATGCATAAATGCTAAGGATGAAGCATGTCACATGTGTGTCCCTGATCTCAGCATTCTCGGGAGTCTTGTTTTAGGAGACCAATCTTATCATATAGGAGCCATTGTAGCTTGTAGGTTGCATCATAATAGACATAACGGAGATTTCTTTGGAGGAATTTATGCAACCCGCTTAGCTAATTTTCTGGAGATAGACATTCGTGAGGGTGATATGGAGTTACCCCTACTTATTTAGATTTTGATTCTATGGTTTCTCACCGGTTTGTTGAGAGGATTGAACCACCTCTCGATGTCGACTAATCTTTAACAAGCGACATGTTGTCCATGTTACTCTTCTGCTCCTGCCTTCTTTGATTTTCAGGAGAGAGGAAGATATATAATTACGAGAGAGGAGGCAGATGAGTATGAGAGGAGGCGGAGGCGGCTCGGCGCCATGCTGCAGCTCGGGAGGCGATAGCCGCTGCATGTGATCTGACCCAGCTACACCTACGGGTATCCGCCGAGGCTATCCTGGCAATAGACCAACAGGCCAAAAGCCTAAGCTTGGGAATCGTATTCTCACCGACATTACATTTATGTTCACACACACTCATTGCTAGATGTCGGTGCTCATACTTTTCCTTGTAATATCCATGCTAGTTTATTTTCTTTTCTGCTTTCTTCTTGTGTGTTTAATAAACCTTAGAAAAACCAAAAAAATTAGTAGTAGTTTATTTTTCCTGCTGTAGTAGTAATAATTAAAAAAAACCAAAAATATTTACCGCTCTTCTTTTGCTTGTTGGGAGCTTTCCGTGTAAATAGTTTTCTTTCCTTTTCTTTGAAATTCGATGGGAAGACCATGATTAGATTGTTGAAGTGGCTCTTATATGCATCATTGTTGATTTAACCAAGAGCCCATATTTCCTTGACTTCTCCTGTTTATTGAATGCTCATGATTCCAGCTTAGTCAATGCCGTGCACTCTTATTATTATTCACACCGTTCGGTCGTGCAAGTGAAAGGCAATTATGATGACATATATGATGGGTGGTGAGATGGGAAAATCTGGTATGAACTCGACCTCTTTTGTTTTTGTAAATATGATGAGTTCATCATTCTTGATTCAGCTTATTATGAATAAACATGTTTGCAATGACAATTAGAGATCATAGTTGCTTGTGCCATGCTTGATTAGCTACGAGTTATAATGGTTTGCCTTGCGTGCCAACATGCTATTAAAATGGTTGTGATGTGGTATGATGGGGCGGTATCCTCCTTTGAATGATTTAAGTGACTTGACTTGGCACATGTTCATGTAGTTGAAACAAATCAACATAGCCTTCACGATATTTATGTTCATGGTGGATTATATCCTACTCATGCTTGTATTCAATGTTTATTAATTTTAATGCATGTTCATGACTGTTGTCGCTCTCTAGTTGGTCGCTTCCCAGTCTTTTGCTAGCCTTCACTTGTACTAAGCGGGAATATTGCTTGTGCATCCAATCCCTTAAACCCCAAAGTTATTCCATATGAGTCCAGTATACCTTCCTATATGCGGTATCTACCTGCTGTTCCAAGTAAATTTGTATGTGCCAAACTCTAAACCTTCAAATAAACATTCTGTTTTGCATGCTCGAATAGCTCATATATCAATTAGTGCTGCCCTTATCTTCCGTGTTAGGCGGGTTATTCTCAAGAGAGTGGACTCCGCTCCTCACTCATGAAAAATGGCTGGTCACGGGATGCCCAGTCCATGCTTTATGCAAACTAAATCAAATTAATTGCAAACAAAACTCCCCACAGGACCCGTTGAATGTTGGAGGCACTTTCGTTGTTTCAAGCAAGCCATGGATTGATGCTTGTGGAGGAGGGGAGTATAAACTTTACCATTCTGTTTGGGAACCGCCTATAATTTGTTTAGAATGGAAGATATCGTCATCTCTTAGTTGTTAAGTTGACAATGAAAGTATGCCGCTCAAAATATAATTTATCTCTATTTCAAAACCGAGCTCTGGCACCTCTACAAATCCCTGCTTCCCTCTATGAAGGGCCTATCTATTTACTTTTATGTTGAGTCATCACCTTCTTATTAAAAGCACTAGCTGGAGATCACAGCTGTCATTTGCATTCATTACTGTTAATTTATATCGGGTATGACTATGATTGGATCTCTTTTACCATGAATTACAATGTCTAGTCAGTCCTTGATCTTTGAAGGTGCTCTACATTTATGTTTTGCGGTCTCAGAAAGGGCTAGCGAGATACCATCTTGTTATATCATATTATGATTGTTTTGAGAAAGTGTTGTCATCCGAGATTTATTATTATGACTCGCTAGTTGATTATGCCATTGATATGAGTAAACATGAGACCTGAAATATTGCAAATGTGGTTAGTTATGATCTTTGCTGAAAACCTGAATGCTGGCTTGCCATAAGTACAACAACAAGAGCAAAGCGAGTTTGTAAAGTTTTCCTTTTCTCTTTCGGTTTGTCAACTGAATTGCTTGAGGACAAGCAAGGGTTTAAGCTTAGGGGAGTTGATCGTCTCCGTCGTATCTACTTTTCCAAACACTTTTGCCCTTGTTTTGGACTCTAACTTATATGATTTGAATGGAACTAACCCGGATGGCCGTTTTTGAGAATTGCCATGGTGTTGTTTTATGTGCAGAAAACAAAAGTTCTCGGAATGACCTGAAACTCCATGGAATATCTTATAATAAATAATAAAAATCCTCGCCAAAGATGAAGACCAGGGGCCCACCCGTCCACGAGAGTGGCGCGCCCCCTACCTCGTGGTCCCCTGGAGACCCTCGGCGCCAACTCCAACTCCATATATTGGCTTTTGGGAGAAAAAATCAGAGAGAAGAAATCATCGCGTTTTACGATCACGGAGCTGCCGCCAAGCCCTAATCTCTCTGGGAGGCTGATCTGGAGTTCGTTCGGGGCTCGGGAGAGGATTCGTTGCCGTCATCATCATCAACCATCCTCCATCACCAATTTCATGATGCTCACCGTCGTGCGTGAGTAATTCCATCGTAGGCTTGCTAGACGATGATGGGTTGGATGAGATTTATCATGTAATCGAGTTAGTTTTGTTAGGGTTTGATCCCTAGTATCCACTATGTTCTGAGATTGATGTTGCTATGACTTTGCTATGCTTAATGCTTGTCACTACGACCCGAGTGCCATGATTTCAGATCTGAACCTATTATGTTTTCAGGAATATATGTGTGTTCTTGATCCTATCTTGCAAGTCTATAATCACCTACTATGTGTTATGATCCGCAACCCCAGTGACAATAATCGGGACCACTCCGGTGATGACCATAGTTTGAGGAGTTCATGTATTCACTATGTGCTAATGCTTTGTTCGGTTCTCTATTAAAAGGAGGCCTTAATATCCCTTAGTTTCCAATAGGACCCGCTGCCACGGGAGGGTAGGACAAAAGATGTCATGCAAGTTCTTTTCCATATTAAAGACTATATCTGAATACATGCCTACATTACATTGATGAATTGGAGCTAGTTACATGTCACCCTATGTTATACATTACATGACAAACCGCATCCGGCAAAATTATCCATCAACGATCCGGTGCCTCTGAGCTTTCCATATCTTGGTTCTCGCTTATTTACTTTTCCGTTGGTACTGTTACAATCACTACAAAATACCAAAAACATTACTTTTTTTGTCTTTACTTTTGTTACCGTTACCACCACTATCATATTACTTTGCTACTAAACACTTTGCTGCAGATATTAAGTTTCAGGTGTGGTTGAATTGACAACTCAGCTGCTAATACTTGAGAATATTCTTTGGCTCCCCTTGTGTCGAATCAATAAATTTGGGTTGAATACTCTACCCTCGAAAACTGTTGCGATCCCCTATACTTGTGGGTTATCAGTGGAGCATCGTGGGGCCCACAAGGTTGGAGGGCGCGCCCTAGGGGGGTGGGCACGCCCCCTACCTCGTGCCCTCCTCGAAGCTTCCTTTACGTAGGGTCCAAGTCTCCTGGATCATGTTCGGTGAGAAAATCACGTTCCTGAGGGTTTCATTCCATTTGGACTCCGTTTAATATTCCGTTTCTCCAAAACTCTGAAATAGGCAAAAAACAGCAATTCTGGGTTGGGCCTCCGGTTAATAGGTTAGTCCCAAAAATAATATAAAAGTGGAAAATAAATCCCAATAATGTCCAAAACAGTAGATAATATAGCATGGAGCAATAAAAAATTATAGATACGTTGGAGACGTATCAGGCATCCCCAAGCTTAATTCCTGCTCGTCCTCGAGTAGGTAAATAATAAAAACAAGTTTTTTGATGCGTAGTGCTACTTGGCATAATTTAAATGCAATTCTTCTTAATTGTGGTATGAATATTCAGATCCAAAAGATTCAAGACAAAAGTTTAATATTGACATAAAAATAATAATACTTCAAGCATACTAACAAAGCAATCATGTCTTCTCAAAATAACATGGCCAAAGAAAGTTATCCTACAAAATCATATAGTCGGCTATGCTCTATCTTCACCACACAAAGTATTTAAATCATGCACAACCCGATGACAAGCCAAGCAATTGTTTCATACTTTTGACATTCTCAAACTTTTTCAATCTTCACGCAATACATGGCGTGAGCCATGGATATAGCACTATATGTGGAATAGAATGGTGGTTGTGGAGAAGAAAAAAAGGAGAAGATAGTCTCACATCAACTAGGCGTATCAACGGGCTATGGAGATGCCCATCAATAGATATCAATGTGAGTGAGTAGGGATTGCCATGCAACAGATGCACTAGATCTATAAGCATATGAAAGCTCAACAAAAGAAACTAAGTGGGTGTGCATCCAACTTGCTTGATCATGAAGACCTAGGGCATTTTGAGGAAGCCCATCATTGGAATATACAAGCCAAGTTCTATAATGAAAAATTCCCACTAGTATATGAAAGTGACAAAAATGAGAGACTCTCTATCATGAAGATCATGGTGCTACTTTGAAGCACAAGTGTGGTAAAAGGATAGTAACATTGTCCCTTCTATCTTTTTCTCTCATTTTTTTGGGCCTTTCCCCCTTTTTATGGCCTCTTTTTTTTTTGTCCGGAGTCTCATCCCGACTTGTGGGGGAATCATAGTCTCCATCATCCTTTTCCTCACTTGGGACAATGCTCTAAAAATGAAGGTCATGACACTTTTATTTTCTTACAACTCAACAATTACAACTCGATACTTAGAACAAAATATGACTCTATATGAATGCCTCGGTGATGTGCAGGATATGCAATGAATCAAGAGTGAGATGTATGAAAGAATTATGAATGGTGGCTTTGCCACAAATACGATATCAACTACATGATCATGTTAAGCAATATGACAATGATGGATCGTGTCATAATAAGCGGAGCGGTGGAAAGTTGCATGGCAATATATCTCGAATGGCTATGGAAATGCCATGATAGGTAGGTATGGTGGCTGTTTTGAGGAAGGTATATGGTGGGTGTATGATACCGGTGAAAAGTGCGCGGTATTAGAGAGGCTAGCAATGGTGGAAG
This sequence comes from Aegilops longissima, assembly GCA_021605205.1. Lineage (NCBI taxonomy): Eukaryota > Viridiplantae > Streptophyta > Magnoliopsida > Poales > Poaceae > Aegilops > Aegilops longissima. The sequence continues at coordinate 54,440 of JAHIAM010003900.1, forward strand.
GAGGAAGAGTGCGTATAATCCATGGACTCAACATTAGTCATAAAGAACTGATATACTTATTGCAAAAATCTACAAATTATCAAAGCAAATTATTACGCGCATGCTTTAGGGGGATAGATTGGTAGGAAAAGACCATCGCTCGTCCCCGACCGCCACTCATAAGGAAGACAATCAATAAATAAATCATGCTCCGACTTCATCACATAACGGTTCACCATACGTGCATGCTACGGGAATCACAAACTTTCACACAAGTATTTTTTAAATTCACAACTACTCAACTAGCATGACTCTAATATCACCATCTTTATATCTCAAAACAATTATCAAGCATCAAACTTCTCATAGTATTCAACACACTCATAAGAAAGTTTTACTATTATTGAAGACCAAGCATATTAGGATTATTTAAGCAAATTACCATGCTATTTAAGACTCTCAAAATAATCTAAGTGAAGCATTAGAGATCAATAGTTTCTATAAAACAAATCCACCACCGTGCTCTAAAATATATAAGTGAAGCACTAGAGCAAAACTATAAAACTCAAAAGATATAAGCGAAGCACAAAGAGTATTCTAATAATTTCCAAATCATGTATGGATCTCTCAAAAGGTGTGTACAGCAGGGATGATTATGGTAAACTAAAAAGCAAAGACTCAAATCACACAAGACGCTCCAAGCAAAACACATATCATGTGGTGAATAAAAATATAGCTCCAAGTAAAGTTACCAATGGAAGTAGACGAAAGAGGGGATGCCTTCCGGGGCATCCCCAAACTTTGAATTTTTGGTGTCCTTAGATTATATTGGGGTTGCCATGGGCATCCCCAAACTTAGGCTCTTGCAACTCCTTGTTCCATAATCCATCAAAAGATTTCACCCAAAACTTGAAAACTTCACAACACAAAACTCAACAGAAATCTCGTGAGCTCCGTTAGCGAAAGAAAACAAAAGACCACTTGAAGGTACTGTAATGAACTCATTATTTATTTATATTGGTGTTAAACCTACTGTATTCAAACTTCTCTATGGTTTATAAACTTTTTTTCTAGCCATAGATTCATCAAAATAAGCAAACAACACACGAAAAACAGAATCTGTCAAAAACAGAACAGTCTGTAGTAATCTGCAACTAACGCAAACTTCTGGAACTCCAAAAAATCAGCCAAAATAGGACGACCTAGGAAATTTGTTTATTGATCAGAAGCAATTGGAATCACTATTTTATCACGTCCTGGTGATTTGTAACAATTGTTTTCGTGAACAGAAAGTTTCTGGAAATTACAGCAAGATCAAATAACTATCATCCAAGAAGATCCTATAGGTTTAAATTGGCACAAACACTAATTAAAACATAAAAACACATCTAACCAGAGGCTAGATCAAAGATTTATTGCTAACAGCAAAGATAAATATTGGATTGTCTCCCAACAAGCGCTTTTCTTTGTAGCCTTCTAGCTAGGCATTGAAAATTTTAATGATGCTCACATGAAAGACAAGAATTGAAGCACAAAGAGAGCATCATAAAACACGTGACAAACACATCTATGTCTAACATACTTCCTATTCATAGGCATTTTATAGGAAAACAAATTATGTAGGCAAGCAACAACTAGCATATGCAAGGAAGCGGAAAGAAACAATAGCAATCTCAACATAACGAGAGGTAATTTAGTAACATGAAAATTTCTACAACCATATTTTCCTCTCTCATAATAATTACATGTAGGATCATAAGAAAATTCAACAATATAGCTGTCACAAAACATATTCTTAACACGATCCACATGTATGCAAAGTTGACACTCTTCCAAAATAGTGGGATTAACATTAACTAAAGTCATGACCTCTCCAAACCCGCTTTCAATATTATTGCAAACAATATTATCAATCTCATATTCATCATGGGGATTAAATAAATTTTCAAGATCAAAGAAGAATCACCCCAATCATGATCATTGCAACAGGTAGTAGACATAGCAAAACTAGCATCCCCAAGCTTAGGGTTTTGCATATTATTAACATAATTGACATCAAGAGAATTTATAATAAAATCATTGCAATCATGCTTTTTATTCAAAGATCTATCGTGAATCACTTCATAAAGCACTTCATCACAATTTTCAAATTACAGTTTCAGGCAAAACCTTATAAAGATAATCTAGTGCATCAAATCACTAGGAATTGGTTAATCATAATTGGATCTATTAAAAGATTGGCAAGCAGATGAGTGTCCATAGATATTAGCTTCTCTGTTTAGGAATACAAGCGAGCAAGCAGCCAAGTAAGACATCAAGGCAAGCGAAAAGGCGAGCGGAAAAGAGAGGCGAATAAAGCGGCAAGGGTGAAGTGGGGAGAGTAAAGCGAGAGGCAAATGGAAAATAATGTAATCACGGGAGATAAGGGATTGTGATGGGTACTTGGTATGTTGACTTTTGCGTAGACTCCCCGGCAATGGCGCTAGAAATTCTTCTTGCTACCTCTTGAGCACTGCGTTGGATTTCTTTGAAGAGGAAAGGATGATGCAGCAAAGTAGCGTAAGTATTTCCCTCAGTTTTTGAGAACCAAGGTATCAATCCAGTAGGAGGCTACACGCGAGTCCCTCGTACCTGCACAAAGCAAATAACTCCTCGCAACCAACGCGATAAGGGGTTGTCAATCCCTTCACGGTCACTTACGAGAGTGAGATCTGATAGAGATGATAGATAATATTTTTGGTATTTTTGTGATAAAGATGCAAGGTAAAATAAAAGCAAAATAAAAAGCAAAGGAAATAACTAAGTATTGGAAGGTTAATATGATAAAGATAGACCCGGGGGCCATAGATTTCACTAGTGGCTTCTCTCAAGAGCATAAGTATTTTACGGTGGGTGAACGAATTACTGTCGAGCAATTGACAGAATTGATCATAGTTATGAGAATATCTAGGTATGATCATGTATATAGGCATCACGTCCGAGACAAGTAGACCGACTCCTACCTGCATCTACTACTATTACTCCACTCATCGACCGCTATCCAGCATGCATCTAGAGTATTAAGTTTATGAAAGCAGAGTAGCATTAAGCAAGATGACATGATGTAGAGGATAAATTCATGCAATATGATAAAACCCCATCTTGTTATCCTCGATGGCAACAATACAATCGTGCCTTGCTGCCCCTCATCCTTTGGAAAGGACACGCAAGATTGAACCCAAAGCTAAGAACTTCTCCCATTGCAAGAAAGATCAATCTAGTAGGCCAAACCAAACTGATAATTGAAGAGACTTGCAAAGATAACCAATCATACATAAAAGAATTCAGAGAAGATTCAAATATTGTTCATAGATTATCTTGATCATAAACCCACAATTCATCGGTCTCAACAAACACACAAAAAGAAGATTACATCGAATAAATCTCCACGAGAGAGGGGAGAACATTGTATTGAGATCCAAAAGGAGAAGAAGCCATCTAGCTACTAACTATGGACCCGAAGGTCTGAGGTAAACTACTCACACTTCATCGGAGGGCTATGGTGATGATGTAGAAGCCCTCCATGGTGGATGCCCGTCCGTGAACTCAAATGTGAGCCCCAAGATGGGATCTCGTGGAGTACAGAAGGTTGCGGCGGTGGAATTAGGTTTTGGCTCCGTGTCGATCGTTTGGGGAATGCGTTTGTATATATAGAAGGAAGAAGTACGTCGGTGGAGCATCATGGGGCCCACGAGGGTGGAGGGCGCGCCCTGGGGGGGTGGGTGCGCCCCCCTACCTCGTGCCCTCCTCGAAGCTTCCTTGACGTAGGGTCCAAGTCTCCTGGATCATGTTCGGTGAGAAAATCACGTTCCCGAAGGTTTCATTCCGTTTGGACTCCATTTGATATTCCGTTTCTTCAAAACTCTAAAATAGTCAAAAAATAGCAATTCTGGGCTGGGCCTCCGGTTAATAGGTTAGTCCCAAAAATAATATAAAAGTGGAAAATAAAGCCCAATAATGTCCAAACCAGTAGATAATATAGCATGGAGCAATCAAAAATTATAGATACGTTGGAGCGTATCGGTGAGACTCCGCAGCCTGGCGGCAATGCCGAGCTCGGCCATGGCGGGAAAACCAGCTAGCGTGCATGCACGAAAAAGAGAGGGAGGTGAGTGAATCTCACAGAGGAGCCTAAGAGGGCTCGTCGGCTTAGGAGCAGCGGGGTTGGCGAACAACAGCGATGTCGCGATGGCGGAGATGGGGACGAGACGAGCAATGGCGGCGGTGCTTCTCGGTTCAGTGAATGGGCAGACGATGAGGGTGAGGCGGTGAACACGTGAACCGGACTGCGGATCTGAGTGGATGATGGCCATGATGGCCTTGGCGTGACGTGTGTGCGTCGGCGAGTAAGGGGATCTGGTGGGGAGGAAGAGAGGGGAGTGGGATAGCCAAGGCGAGTGGGAGTGGCGGTAGGTGAGGGGGGAACTCGAGGCGTCCGAGGCGGCCTTATCCCCTCGAGGCCAGTGAGCTGGTGTGGCTGCGGACACTCTCCGTGCCCCGATCGGTTGTCTGAGGAGAGGAGAAGGCTGCGAGGGAGGCAAGTGTTGGGCGGCTTGGGTGGGCGAGGCCCATGGGAGGCAAGGGGGGCGCGCTCTCTCGCTCACCTCTTATTTTTCTCTTACTCTTGCTCTTTCCTTTTTACAGAAAAAGCATGGTAATATTTGAGCTGCCAAAAGGATTTTGTAAAAAGTGGGACTTGGCCACATAATTTAATTGCAATAGTTGGCACTGCCACAAAAAGTTTGTGAGGCTTTAGAAATAGTTTGCAATTTTTATAAATTAAAAAGCCATTTAAACTATTGTTTTAGCCTTTGCTTTAATTGGTTTAGGCCATTTAAACACCTTGCAAAAATTGTTGGTTTACGCCAATATTAACAAATGATTATTTGCCACATGATGAACATTTTAGTTTTCATGTCGACAAATATGAATTTTGACTTGATTGGATTTGAATTTGAATTGTGAATTGGATCAAGTGAAGATTAGCATGATAATGTGATGACATTGCACCATTAACGGTGGATTCTTGTAGCATGACCTTTGGGGTGTTACAAATCTCCTCCACTACAAGAAATCTCGTCCGAGATTTAAATGCAGTAAAAGTAACCGGGGCCGGCCCTTATAGGGTTAATTATCAGTGAACAATTAGGGAATGTGGCAGAAGTATCTATGGAGTTGAAACTTAAAGAAACATCGAGAGCAAAATATGAAGGTACAATAGGAAGTTTCAAGCGAATGGACAAACAATCGATACACGAGCAGTGTGAGAAGGGGTTGAGCATCGGGAATAGATCATCTCTCGGAACACTACCATGTGGGTTAAAAATACACTAGCAAGGCATGTGATGATACGTGTTTGTCACGTGATGATACGTGTTGCGTTTTTGTCATGCATGTACATCCATGACAAATTTATGCGAGAATCAAGATAGTCATACATGTCTTTGTCGTAGAAGTGTTCCATGACATTACCAAAATTATCATCACGGAAGTGTCCACTTCCATGACGATAAATCGCGTCCGAAATGCTTTTCGTCAAGGGTGACCGACACGTGGCATCCACCGTAGCGAACGCCGTTAAGCTATCGGGTCGGGTTTTGGATCCGATAAACCGTTAACAGCCCGACCAATGGGGATTTTCCGTGTAAAATCATCATTGGTGGAGAAACTGCGTGTCGGCTCATCGTTGGGACAGATGTCATCCACTCATTGGACGAAGGCGCCTATGATCGTCGACCGTGTACGACCAATCAAGTTTAAATGGGCGGCCCAACTAAAGGCCCACAAGATTTGGCGGCCCATAATGGGCGGCCGATTAAAAACCCGAGATTTTGCGGACTATAATGGGCTGGCCCGACTAAAACCCTGAATTTCGCGAGCCATAATAGGCGGCCCGGTAAAGGCCCACAAGATTTTTGTGTGCCATAATGGGCGGCCGGTAAAACCCACAAAATTCTTGCGGATCATAATGGGCGGCCCAGCTAAAGGCCCACAATTTCACCGACATTAATGGGCGGCCCATTTGTAAACCCACAAGATTTTGAGGACCCTAGTAGGCGGCCCATTAGCGGCTGCCATGTTTTGGGCCAAATGCTGGCCCATAATTGATCCGGTCCATTAATGGCCTGCCACGTTAAGACCTAGTAATGGCCCATATAAGATCGACCCGTTAAATGCCTCCCACTTTACGGGCCAAATCACGGCCCGATCAGGTCCGACCCTTTAAGAGGCTTTGGGCTCAATTATGGCCCATATCGATTGGCCCGTTATTTGGGCGCTATGCTTTTGGGCCCACTTGCTAAAGGCCCATTTAGTAATTGACACGATATTAGTTTCGACTGTTAAGGGCCCATTTAACATTCGGCCCTATATTAATTTGGCTGTTAAAAGCCGTCATATAGTTGGGCCTAACTACGGCCGGTTTGCATCCGGCCTGCTCGCATGACCGATATCTGATTGGGCCAAACAAGGACCGAGACAACTTTGGCTGTTAAAAGCCCGTGAATTGATTCGCACAATCATGGGCGGGGTCCATTCGGGCTGCCGCCCGGCCGTGAGCTATTCGACGCGTTTGAGCCCGACCTACTTCTCGACCTCCTAAAGCCCATTGAGTTTTCTTGCGAAAAGAGGGCGGGGTTACTCGGCCTATTAAAGGCCGAATCTACTAGTGGGCGGTTTGGTGGGGCCCATGATGCGGACCATACATCGTGATTGCATGGCGGCCCGATTATGTACCGTAATTTTACGGTTTGGCGGTTCTTTGCGAAGGCAGGATATATATCTGATAAAATAACTGCAGCATCGTGAATAAGAAAAAACCTAGACTATACAATAAAGAAATTACGGCATATTACATCCTTTGGGCATCAAAGTTCGCCACTATGATAATAAAGCACAAGCGGACAATGATTACATACCTTTGGGCATCAAAGATCGCCACCGATTGCAAATAAACACGCCGACAAAATAATATACAAAACCGTGACACTTCAATAGAGTTCAAGAAAGGTTAGCCTCTTTGTGACTGCAGCGCAAGCAAGTGAGCAAGATGATGAGGCTGCGCTTGTTCAACACTTATATCTTCCTCACTCTGAAAGATAAACAAGCGAGACGGATGACAGGTTTTGCACATAAAAGTATCGTCTTGACAATTCATCACATTTCTTCTTGACGAATAAAGTGACACAGTTTAAAATTGCATTAACACAATATGGTATTGTTCAGGTCAAGACATGGCAGGAATTGACATTGTGAAGGAGTTGGCAGCTTCACGACACCTTTGGATTACAGATCAAGAACTCATAAGTATCAATGGTTAGTGTCTTTGTCAATTTAACCCATTTCAGATTGGCAAATAAAAGCGGTTTAAATAATAGTAGAATGATATGACATTGTTCATAGTTAAGACATTGCAGAATATGACATTGTCTTTGTAGTGGGTAGGTTCACCACACCTTTGGATTACGGATGAAAAACGAAGCATACATGCGGTGCAAAAGAAGATCACTTGCTCTGTATAGTTTAATTTACATGGTATGAAGAAGGAACTTGGTTGTACAACTGAAAACTTAAATTGAGAAGGACAAACTTTTGTTTATGAACTACATAATAAACTTTAAACATGCAATTTGATGCAAACACCAAAATAAACAGCTATTGCAGTCATGCCTAACCAAATATACACAACAAAGTTTGAAGGCTTGAGAAGGACAAACTTACATTCTTGGTGAAGACAGGCTCTATAAAGCCCTTGTCCATCTTGATGGGGGGCAATTCAAGAAGTTTAGCACAGAATGTTCTTCATAAGCATTGCCTTTATTCTACATTTTGTTAAGAGTAAATATAGATGTGATAATATCTGAAAAATGGAGAATATTTAAGATAAGATGAAGAGTGATGCTACATAACCAAGTAGCTATAAATGTATGTGCAGCGATACGAGGCAAAAGGCACAGCCAAGAGCAATGCACAGCTAAACTTCTTGATACCAACCTTATGGTAAGAGTAAATATAGATCGATGTGTAGAAAATGGAGGCAAAGGAAAATAAGCTGCGAGTGATGGTACATGAACAACTACTGTCAATATAAGTACAGCGATAAAGGACAACATGTACTTACAAGAACAATGCGAGCTAAAAAATTCATTGGCATTGGATATATTCTACACTAATGTAACCATTCATACAGATCGAGATAATTTGGGCGAACAATTGATAAGCAAGCTATCATGCATCTGCTGTCACATAATGAACCAGGTATGTATGCAAGTGCAGTGATCTGAGGACAACGGTACTAACAAGAGCAAAGCAGCGGGCAGCATATTTGCGATATCTGTCGTTCTTTTCAAACCGAATTCTTCTTGAGCTGATTTCCTGCAAAAAAGATCCGTAAGGCACATGCGGAAAAGTAGAAGTTCAAATTGTCATGTGATTTCATAGACAGTACCTCATCACAGGAGCGAGACCGAGTGCATAACAAGGTTTTCCATTCAATGTCTTCTAAATTTAGCACGGGAGACTTCACGGAAATTCGTTTATAGACTTGCCATCAAAGTGTGATTTCCTCGGGTAACACCGATCTGCTGCAATGCTTCCTTGAAAAGCACAAGCAAGCTTTGCTCGTCATGACTATCAGATTGACCCTCACCTAGTTACAACAATGTAATGTAAATCATTGATGTGTTCGATCAGCGAAAACAGGAAAATAATAACCATGAATAATAGCACTTACCGTAAGTTGGACGGGAAGATGTGAAAATGGTGTTTGTCTTCACTATAATCTTCCCATGATGGGAATATATGCACGTAGTCCCTAACAACATTGAAAGCATTGTCTTTTAAACTGGGAATAAATGGAATGGGGTTCCAATCTGCGAGGAATTGGCCGTCTCTGCGGTTGGGATAGGTCTTGACGGTGGACTTCTTGTACTTTTTCTTTGGAGTGGGATTTTTTACGTAGTGCGGCTGGTGCTATGGCAAATGAAATCGGTATACCTTTTCTTTGGAGTGCAGGTCCTGTGTGGTGGGGCTAGTGGTGTGGCGATGAAGTATGGGTGCAGTCTGCTGAGTCGGTCCTATGTTTTGTGTCCTTTGGTTGTACAACCAATATAAGTGGGCGTTGTCTGATTTCTCCGGCACCACCACGTTTTCAAGGACTTTCTTGGTGCTCCTTGAGGTTCGGCAATCACCCTCTTCCTTTTGATGTCGATGCACAAGAACAACATTTGAGTGGAAAAACATGGTATGACGACAGATGGAATATGTATTGATAATGGATGGGCATAGCATCTCGAGTTATATGATGAGTAAACTAAGCAGATGGTGGTGCAACAAAGTAGAAGAAATGCAAGACAACATATGCAAGATCGCGCAATCAATAAAACCTTGCCAAATTAGAACAGGCACCTTGATGGGTGAACAGGACAGGCCATCGCCTTTGACTCCTCGAGGTTAGAATAGTCATTAGAATGATATTACGAACAAGAATCAACAGGTGGGGGCGTCTGAGTTTCATTGCTTCCAAAATGGCACTCAATGCCTTGGTGCCAATTTTGTAAGTCATTGCAGTGTTCCACAATATTCTTGATGATCTGCGGATTCGATATTCCTTTGTAATTGCGTATAATATCGAGAACCATGAAAACATAAATAGTTGTGAGATTATCTTTGTAATGCAGATGATATTCTAATATAGGGGCGCCCTGTAAACACTTATGTGCTATCCTTTGGATTACGATGAGAGAGCTCATGTGTGCTGTAATATCGTGCGTGCATTTATATAATCTGGCACAAGTACACAAAAAATAGGCTCGAGTAAGGATAGCTGGCGGATGATAGGTTCATAATATCTTGTATAGATAGTTTATTGCCAAACCATGATAACAAGAGCACACAACAACTAGGCAGATCATAGTGTACATAACGAGGGTACACCATAACCACGATATATAAATCGGGAAAGTGGGCGGCTTGAAAATACGGTGTTGTATTGCGCTAGTAATTGAAAGCCTATCGATCGCGTCTGAGCCAGCACTATCGAACATGGTAAAGAAGAGCAAGCAGATTTTGGATAATAAAATGTTGGTTGCGCGGTGCCCACATGATGAACGAGGCGCATTAAGAATGCAACTCCGGCTGTCTCTCGACCATTTGGCGGTTGGATGAAGATCCTCGTCTCCTAACCCTTCTTCTTCCTCGTCTGTGATTCTTCCCATCTGAGAACACCCTTGCAGACGCCCGGCGGACCACGGCCCCACCGCTGTGTTCCTCCATACCCCCACCCCCACCAGCGTCGAGTTTTCTTCGTTCGTGAGGCCCCACAACCACCGAGCCCTTGGATCGCACCGCGAACTCCGTGAGCTCTGAAAAATCGGTGACCCAATTTTGAAATTTAGTCTCTGTGATTTAACTAGTGTGGAATATAAAGGGAAAACCATAAGCATTGGGAGTATAGTGTTGGCGTGCCATGGCGGATCTGAAGGTGCAAACGGACAAAAGCAACCGCAACCAAGACAAGAAATCGAGTAAAGCGGTGGCGATCTATTTTCTTGCTGCGATAAATAAGTTGAGCGAATCTGAAAAGTACCGCCTACAGTGCGGCGCCGTGTCTGCGTCTGGTGAGAATTTGCGGTGCTGCGATAGCGATGGCTGTCGGCGGCGTGAAGCAGATCTAGGAGGGTAGGCGGTGGCGGCGGCGCGGTGGGCGAGGCAGTCGTAGGGCGGCGCCGGCAAGGTGGACGGCAGCGGGGATGAAGCGAGAGGGCGGGATGCAGGATCCGGTCGAAGGCGTGGATGAGAGAGTCGATCTCTTGTAATGGGCGGCGGCGTCGGGGTATCAGCTCGGCATGGTGGAGGAGGGCGGCGGTGGATGGGGTGGCGGACGGCGGCGGACGGAGGAGGTGGGGTGGAGAGGGTGTTTTGGCGCCCACGAGTGCGAATGGGGAAAAGGGAGGTAGAGAGGAAGGGGAACCATGTAGTCGAGGCGCTTGTCTCAAATCGAGAAATTTACAAACTTAGCCCCGTTTCAAATTTCTACTACATCACAACAACATTAGTCGGTTGGGGATAGGGCGGTAATCTCGCATACACGAATATTTGCCGCGAGAGTTTGTTTTGGCGCCCACCGTGTATGAATATGAATCGGGGAGGAGTCGATTTGGCCGAGGCACACTTGTGTTTTGGCGCCCCCGTGTATGAATCCGGGTGAGGCGGTTACGTCACGTTTGGGTGAAATTACAAACCTACCCTATCGAAACCTATAGAAATCCAGCGAGATAGGCTTTGCTTGGCGAGGATAGGCGATAGTGATTTCCATCTCGCAGATTTTGGTTTGGTGATTCTGCGACTTTCCCGCTTCGTTCAAATTTTGCACGATGCACGTTTACCGTGCCAACTCAATTCGAATCCCGTTTGTATTCTACTATTTTTTTCGGGCGGGATACATTTTCAATTGGAAATACATTCTATATACATCATTTTTTACATATATACTTTCAAAAGAACAACACCATTTATACATAAATATGGTTTACAAATGGCATGATCTCAGATTCATAAGGTTGTATCCATCAATTTGGATTTTCAAATATTTGAAACCACTTTATGTTGAAATCAATGTATGCATTCCTCGCTTCTTGTCTCCAATTAATGTGTGTTTCATGCGGGTTTTTAACTTCTCAAACATGTATAATGTGTTTCACACACGCAACATATAGTGTAATCCCGTTTAGACACTAATTGCATATAAACCATGCATTGTTTGTAATTGAAGAATCTATGGATCACCAATATTGATAAACTATATAACATTACCGTGTGCCCAAATTCAAATGAATATGCATGTTTGATACACCAATTTGCGTTATGATATTATCGATGTCGTGATCTCGGTTTAAATATTTGAATCCCTTTAATCCAGATATTAGTCTCATATAGCTATCACTCATGCTTATATAGGACTATCTCTCGGACCTATCTGCGTTCATCGTCTCTCGGGCATCTCTCGTGCTACATGTATGTCGACAATGATCTTTTATCTTCAGTAACACTGCTTGGCGGTACTCTCTCCATCGACCTTCATCACTCTATCTCTCTCTAAGTATATCTAGCTCCCTGCTATGTGTCTCTAGCTATGATTCTCCATGTGGAATCTCTTTCTCTCACACAAACACAAAACTTTGTCTCCGGGGTCTCATTTCTCTCAACTATTCCCATGTGTGCCACTCGCACACCCCTCATCTGAGATGTCTTTCGCTCCTTAGATATGAGAACCTCGACTCTTCCTCTTCAATATCTCTTTCTCACACACAAACACAAACTCTGTCTCCCGAGGGTCTCATATTTCTCCATTGTTCTCTTGTATGTCGCTCAAACACACCCTCTCTCCCTAGAGATATCTTGCGTTCCCTCATATGTCTCTCTAGCTATCACTCTCGTTGTGAAATATCTTTCTCTCTCATGAGACACAAAACTCCGTCTCTCTGGATCTCATTTCTCTCGATATTTGTTTGTATGTGACTCACATGCACCTCTCTCTATCTCTCTCACACCCACACACATAACCCAGCCTTGATCCACTCGACTCCTATCTCTAGCACACTAGCTAGCATCTTTATCTTTCTATTTATCTGTTTCTCCATCAACCTTCTTTCTCGCCCTCACTCTTGATTCCTATCACGCACACTACATATGTTTCTCTCTACATGCATGCAGTCAAGTGCCCTCACACACATATATAACTTCACCCTTTGAACCACCCAGCGGTCATCTCCGACACCCAAACTAACGGATGTCTCTCTAGCTAGCATCTCCATCTCTGTATCTATCTGTAGTTTCTCCGTCAACATTTCTTTCTACTTGGAGTCTTGCTTCCTATCACCCACACTATATATGTCTATCCATACATATGCATTTATAGGTTGATCTCTTTTGCACAATCGTTGCGCCTCACCCCTCTCTGCGCCATAGATGCATGCTCCAGCCCACGCCACTATCTCTTAAAGACAAAAACACATGCTCAATTGTGGGCCTTCTTCCTGCATTCTCACATGCATGCATATTGTCATACCGATCCGTCTCTCCCATGTCGTTGATCTTAGGACTTATGTCTTCTTTCTTTTATCTCGATCATCTTGCACACACACACATCCACGTATACATGTATACCTCTCACACATGCACGTTCAAGGTCTCTATGTCTCCATCGTAGTTAATTACCCTCAATCCTAACGCCACACGAATCGTTCTCCTCTTTTGTGCACATAACTTCCGCTTTGGATGGGCAAAACACACACTCACATAACAATCTCCTTCTAGCTACCCCCCCCCTTGCGCCTCTCACTCTTCCCTATATCCCCGAAACCAATAAGACCATCCCTTTGTTTAATTCCGCCTACATGCACCATCGATATATAGTAGTCTTCCGTGGTGTCTCTCGAACAAACACGTTCTCTCGATGTCGACTCCTCTCACGCTTGCGCACCTTCTCTTCCCTCCTCGGGCATTTTCTCTCTCGCACCCCATCGTTGGTGGCCTCTGCCATACACATCACCTCTCTATGATGAAGCCATGCACACTTAAATTACATCCGCCACAGAGGACCCGGGACACACACACTGCACACACACACACACACACCTGCTTGCACCACCCCCACACACACACACTAAGACTCCATCTCTCTCTCACACACACACACACACACACACACACCCCACACACACTTAGACTCCATCTCTCTCTCTCTCACACACACACACACTAAACTCCACTAAGACTCCATCTCTCTCTCTCTCTCTCTCTCTCTCTCTCTCTCTCTCACACACACACACACACACACACTAAGACTCCATCTCACACACACATGCTCTAGGCGGAGCATTTGTTCCTACTACCCTTCATCCAACCTTACCCGTATGATAAACAATCACCTTTATTTACTTGCATAACATGGACAGATTCCACTTTACTTTAGTAGTCAACAAACTTATCATCTGTATACCCTTATAAAAAAAGCGAGTTGGCGATGATGGTGTGCTGCCATCTTATGTCTGAGACCGTATGATCTATATCGGCGGATAGGAAGCAAACTATGATAATTTTACAAAAGATACCGCACCTCTCTCCACATCATTATCTCCATAACCTCATTGCTCAGCAATTAAAAAGGAATAAGTCTCGGAACAATCTAGCATGCATGGTGGCATTGCCGCTTTGCGGCGCAAATCCATCCCATGCCTCCGCCCATTCCGACCACCAGTCACCACCACGCTCCCTCCTCCTCGCCTTATCTCTCATCTTTCATTTTTTGATGACATTCTCGAGATACCAGTTTTCGATAAAATTCTCGAGATATCATTAGTTTTACACATGGGATTACTCCTGCATGGGTCAATCACAACAGGTGTTTTGTAAAAAATGCATATTGATGTTCCGTGCAATGCGAGAATCTTGCTTGTAATTATATAACGCAAATCACGAGCAGGAAGTGACATTTTTTGACACAACCACGTTAACATGGCCACGTAAATCACGAGCAGGAAGGAGAAGGGAAGCGGGCTGTGGAGTAACGTTTTTACCACAATTTCTTAGGAAGCGGGTGCAATAATTGAGTAGTTTTGCAAACTACCATTACTACTACACGAAGCGGTTCAAAACCTATACTCCCTTGCCGGTAGCGCTTCCGCGTAAAGCGGTCAGCGTCGCTGGGCGTCGATGCCGCATTAATGCCCGGCAGGCGGGCGACCTCTCCTTGGCGCCCGGCTTTGAAGTGGCGCGACGGTAGAAAGCGCCGCTTCCGGTGCCTTGTTGCTCGCGTCGAGGCTGGCCATAGGCCTGTTTGGATCCATGGGTTAGAGTTAGTTTGAGCTAGTTGGGGCTCAAATAGCCCTAAAGTATCCAAGCATGAGGGTTTAAATTGGAGCAAGTTGCACGAACCCACCAAAAAAACTATCCCACCAAGAGGTGCTAGCGGAGATAGTTCTCATTGGGACCACTGAAAAATCACTTTTCTCTCTCCATGAAGTGCATTTATTGTCAATCTAACCCTGTCACCCAAACACCTCTTTGGCTGAGTTAGTTCAGGGTTAGTCATGAGTTAGTCTAACCTCTAGCTAAGTTAGAGTATCAAGCAGGAGCAGTATAGGACATGCAAGTTGCTCAAAGCATACGAGCAAATTAAATGCGTGAAAGGATTTTTTCTTTTTGAAAGCGGAGCGTGAAAGGAATTTTTTAGAATGCTCTTGGCATGTCGCTAACATGTGATAGTTAACCGACCTCAATAGGCGGCGAAGCAGCCAGCCCGCGCACTTTGATAGAGGCGAGGAGGAGAAGCGTCTGAGCTGCTTTGGATTACTAGAGATAGGTGTCATACGGAAGCCAAGAAATATGGTGATAGCGTGGGTTAGCCATGTACTAGTATGATGTAACTACCTTTGGGCTGCCGTGTTTCGTACTCTTCAGATCCTTTGTGGAGATGATTGGTTAATTTTATATCGCTGAATAATATTAAATATTATGAGTGCGGGCGCTCCCCACGAGGTTCCTTGCTCCACCACGAAATATGTAATGAATTTCGTCCGGTTTGTAGGAAAAGTTTTGAAATGTAATGAATTTCATCCGGTTAATTTGAAATTTGCTTTGTTTGCACAATTTCGTCCGGTTAGTTCATATAGTTGTCGAAAGGTATGCGGGCAGCATCGGATGGCATCCATCGGTGTCCTCGGACAGATGCGGTGTAAATTTGTGGGCCAGCGCTGGAGATGCCTAACTATCATGCTATAATCGCTAACAATCCTCCATTATTTGGCGAGGAACAGTTATCCCTCGATCAAAATCAGATCCGCGGTGTTTAGCACTCCTCCAGCGTCTGAGTGTAAACTCTTGCTTACATAAAAATGGAGCAAGTGGGCGGCATGTACGTCATATCACTCGAACTAGCCCGCCTAACGGCGGAAAGCACCGCCCTCGTCATTTTGTTACGGATTTCTATCGATCGATCGCGCGAAAATGTTAACCGCAAGTTCTAAAGGAAAAGCGGCACACTTACGACTCGTCGCGTCGCAACCCGACAGTCCGGCTCGCCGCCGCTCACCAAAGGGACCGCGTTGTCTTGCAATTTCAGCGACATGTGGGACCGTAATTGAATAAACCGTCGATAGCGAAATCTAATCGCTCGGTGGGCGTCGGTGAGAAGAGAAAGCGGGGAGGAGAAGAGATCGCCCGCCCCGCGCGGACTCAAGAAATATATGGTGATAATGTGAGGTGGGCCATCTTTGGAGTCGGACCGCTTAGGACCCGCTCTCACCGGCTGGCCCCTCAAGGCGCCTTGACTGCCGCTGCATGCATAGCAAGTAGTCCCGCTTATGTGGAGGAGAGAGGCATTGACAAAGTCAAGGAGTAACAGTGGAGACAATAGCTTTCATAAAAATAAACAATGAATACTCGTTGCTCGTCCTCTATATCGGAAAGAATACTTTCATTCGCCGACATGTGGGGCGTCGACCATCTGGTCCACCTGCCATGCACAAAATTATCTGGTCTACCCGGTCGTATCGCAGGCCCAACCTTTCCCACCGTAAGTTGTTGGACGAAGGAACCATCATGACTTCGTTGAATTCCGCTTCTTCAAGAAAACTTCTGTACCATAATCTGCTACCACCGCGAAATTGGGCGGCCTTGTACCACGTCATATCTTTGAAACCCACTAGGCCAAACTAGCCGCCTAGGTCATCTATTTTGGAGCGGAGAATGCGTCTACTGCTTTGCTATGATTTTGTGTTGCCGTTCTCGTACTTTTGCTACGATTTTCCTACCCTATGAACCAAATGAGGCCTGAATGTATATCGACTATTATGCGATCGATCGCTAAGCCTACAATTTTAGGAGCTAGGGCTGTTTGGTCGATCGACGAGGATAAGTATAAGCGTACCACGAGCTCATCAGCCCTAACGTTTCTCTTGGTGAGTGTTTTGCAAGTACTATAGCTTCATACGATAGCTAGCCTACTAACACCAAGAATCATCAAACAAGCCTGCTGATATGATAAACAGTTCAAACTTACATCTAAGCATGCCATATATTACATCAAAAGCTGGTGAGGATACATACATTTCCATAACTCGGAGAGGTTCGCATGATTCATCGCATGATTCACTATCAAACAAAAGTAGCAAGATCCGCCCACACAAGGCGGTGCACTAGCCCTAAGATGGTTTGATAACACGCATCGTTACGGTAATTAAACACAGGGCAATGCAAACTACCACGAAGGATTAAGCGCGACCAACTATTTCTTGTCATCGATCTCTCGGGCAATGACCACAGCACGGACAGCGGCATGGGAATCGATTTACAGGCGATGTCCACAGGACTGACGCGACATCGGAATCGATCTCAGGCGATGTCCACAGGATGGACAGCGGTATCGGAATCGATCTCGAGGCGATGCCAGCAGGGCCAGGCCACGACGCCGGAATCATCAAGGACAACCACGGCACCTGCACAACACTAACATATTAGCAAGCACATTGCAAATAATCAAAAAGCAAGCACATTGCAAATAATCAAAAACCACAACTATGGTAATAAGCCATTATTTTTTACCTTGTGCAGCTCACGGGGATCTCATCCCTCAGGGGCCATCTCCTCGTCCTCGATGGGGCCATCACCTTGCCGGGGAATCTGCTTCTCATGGCGACTATCTCCTCAAACTCGGTCTTGAGCCTCACATAGGTGGCAATCGAGGCTCTGGGGTAGGCACGGTGGGGCCCTTGCTGTTCTTCAACTTTCTTTGAGGAGTTAGTCATAGCGTCCTCAACTCTTTGGCGGTGCTTGTTTCTTGGAGTTCTTCGTCTCCATGGGTTGGCCCGCCAACATGGTCAACTCGTTGGTCGGTGCTCGCTTCACGGAGATCGTTGTCTCCGATGGGTTGTCCATGGCAACTCTTTGCCTAGTGCTCGGGATCCATCAATGAGCTGACAAACAAAAAGCAATCGAAAAAACCACAATCGCAATGAAAGCGGGAAAAGAATAGGATGTGAGAATCGGTTGATTGCCAAAAAGAAGATTATTGGAATGAAAATATAGCAGCATAACTGATTAGCCCACCTTTCCTTCGTCGGTAGAGAAGAAAAATGGCAGAAGTGAGTAGCACAGGTGAGGTTTTCTTCAAGAAAGGAAGAAAGGGCTTGAGCAGCGTTCAATGAAATGATGGTTGCTTCGTCCGGTCCAACTTGGAGCCACCCCCCTTCTTTGGTAAAGGTGTGGGTTTTGTGATATAATGGTCATGATGGCCACACCGGGGTGTGTGGTGAGTCTCATTGTAGCACCTCGCTGTGATTTGGTGGATGGGCAGCGGGCCGGATGCTTTGAAATGTCATTAACTTGATTTTAGTCTCTTTAGTATTTGGATCCAAGCATGGATGAGGCTAACAAGTTTTAGTCCCACTACTTTTAGTCATGAGACTAAAAGCGTATCAAAGCACTCTCTCGGGCTGGTCATAGTGGGGAGTAACTTAGACTAGTGTCATGCATATGACACTAGTGTAAATACTACTCCCTCCTTTCGGTTTATAAGGCTCAATTCAAAAATCTCATCAACCAAGGTAGATTGTGAGTGGTGGAATACCTTTTGTAGTTTGCAAAAGCACCCAATTAATGCTCTTGTTTTCCTCAAAAAAGTATGTTTACCAATGCATTAATTGCAATGCATGCATGCATAAATTACATGCATTGGTCAATTTTCTCTTAATACTTGCATGCAATGATTTAATGCACCTTGAAATCTGAACATGTGATTGGGAACAACCAAATTGAGCCTTATAAAATGGAAAAAACGAAAATTTTAAGATAAGCCATAGTGCAAAGTACCTCCATAGTGCAAAGTAACATAGTAGTAGTATCATAGATTGCTTCATTTATTATCTCATAGACTCATTTTGCCTCGGAAAGCGCTATGTTACAGTAACATATTATGTTACCACAAGCACCTCTTTCCTCATTAAATACTTGCCACATAAGCAAAATTGTCTTGGGATGTGTTAAGTTACTACCTAAGTTACTCCCACTATGGCTAGCCTCAATATTGTGCACATGACCAAGGCGGAGAGAAAAAGAGAGAACTACGTAATTAATGCATGAGTTTAATTAGGGTAGTTTTGTAAAGTCTGAGATACATTCCTCCAATCATAAAATGCCTTGGTTCATGAGATTTGAGATTTGAGCCCTATAAACCGGAGGGAGAGTCTTGCACGGTGTAGTCTAGTCACTTGTTTTTTTAGCGAAGTCTAGTCACTTGTTGAAATCTCTAGAAAGGCAAATACTCCTTTCGGTTTACAGGTCTATACTACTCCCTCCGTCTAGGTGTGTAAGTCATCTTCTGAAAACCAAATAGTCCCAAAACACTTAGGCGCGGTGCATTAACTTCTACCTTGTTTCTTGTTTCTTGACATACGTATCAACCAATAAGAGATGAGAGGTGTGCATGCTTTTAATGACTTGCAATGGCTAGTTCATTGCATGGAATGCTATTAATTAGCAAATAAACATTGGTGACCCCAGGAGGAAAGCGGTGCTAAGCGCGTGGACCTATGAGAATGAGTATCAACCAATGGATAATGGAGTTTAATTGTTAAACAATAGCAATTTTGTCTCATGCAAGAGCTGGCTAGTACTCAAGGAACCGCACCCGCGGCGTTCATAGCTGCCACGTTCGGTTTGCACTTGGCTCTTCGCCTCTTGAGAAGGCGAACAATGATGTTACCCCTACTTCTCGATGTCGAATCCTTTGCTGCATGTCCGTCCACCTCGTGCGGGAGGGATAGCGTGTGGCAGCTTCTACTACTGCTCCTGCCTTTGCGTCCATGACAGGTGGGCCCAGCGGTGGTTGGCCCACTGTCATGCAAAAAGCGAGTGCGATAAAACACCGAGCTCGATCCCGCGAGGAGAGGCGTCGTAGTAATCAAATTTCTCGGGCTTATGCGAGTTGTGCGACACATCAAAGCCTTGCATTCGATAAAACTCTTTTACACATTTCAAATGGGCTACGCCGTATGTAGGAGTAGACATATTCTGCTTCGTATGTACTCCCTCCGTTCCAAAATATAAGTCTTTTTAGAGATTTCACTATGAACTGGAGTACATACGAAACAAAATGAGTGAATCTACACTCTAAAATATGTCTATATACATCCGTATGTAGTTTGTAGTGGAATCCTAAAAGACTTACATTTAGGAGCGGAGGAGTAGTCACTTGTTGCAATCTCTAAAAGACTTATATTTGGAAGCGGAGGAGTACAACGCATGCATGCATGCCGTGACTTTCCTTTTGATACTTGCATGTGTTGATTTGATGCACCTTGCCAAATTTTGACTATAAATTTAACTAACCAAATTTTCATGCATGTCACAAAAAATCACGGGGCTGTTTGGATTGTGACTATGTTTGTCTTATGTTGCCACATTATTTTCCCACACTTGCCACACTTGCCTAACCTGAGTTTCTCAAATTGTTAGACACACTTTGGCTTGCCTAAGGGAATCTTGCCACAATTTTTGTGTCGATGACATGTGGGGTTCACTGCTAATAAAAAATTCTTGTCTTAGGTGTGGCTAATAAAAAGACTTATATTTAGGAGCGGAGGAGTAGAAAATATAAATAATAATGCATGTTAGGG
The DNA here is from genome assembly GCA_021605205.1 of Aegilops longissima. Classification (NCBI taxonomy): domain Eukaryota; kingdom Viridiplantae; phylum Streptophyta; class Magnoliopsida; order Poales; family Poaceae; genus Aegilops; species Aegilops longissima. The sequence continues at coordinate 75,130 of JAHIAM010003900.1, forward strand.
CAACCCACGTTTCCGCTAATTTTAGCCGTGGGCTTGTTCACAATTTTACGAGGGGTGGTTGTTCATTTAATGGAGGGACTTGTAGTACTACGGACTTGAGCGATACAAAGTGCGACTGGCACACCGTAACACCACTTGGAACAAGCGGGTAGCTATCTCAAAAACAATCAACAACTAAAAAAACGCGACTGGCATGTAAGTATAGTACACAATTTTAAGCGATTGTTTTGATGGAGTGAAAAGGAAAACTACCCCACTACTTATATATAGGCGGAGCCTCGCGCTTGCTTGCTAGGGCTGCTCTATTCACACTCTCATCCTCTCGAGATCTAAACAAGATAGGGGTAGTAACCTGTCTTTCTCCTTCAAAAACACGGCTTTCTATCCTCACGCTGATTCTGAGATCCGGACGTATCCCCTCCGCGGTGAAGGGAGGAGGGGCAGCGTTTGGGCCGTCGTCGGCAGCGAGGAGAGACCCCTTGCCGGCCGCACCGTTATCTCGGCGGCGCCCGGCGGGAGGTCCTCCGATCCCTTAAATGCGTTGCTGTGGGCGGATCCGGCCTCCGCCGCCCACCTATCCACATCCGGCGACCTTGGTATATCTTCGTTCGAAACCGCCTTAGCTCTACTTCCCCAGCTCGCTACGTCGCTGCAAGTGCATCATTTTCTACCTCTCAGCCCCTCTCGATCGGATGGTCCAACGTCACCTTTTTTTTCTTCTATTGTTAGAGGTAAAGCTACTTCATGGAGTCGAATCTTGTACTCCCTCCGTCGAAAATACTTGTCATTGAAATAAAGTGGGGGTGGGGAATTTAGTATGTACATCGGACTTGGTACAAACAGGAAGGAAGGGGATGAAAGTAGTCTGATTGGTCATCAACGGTCTCTTGGTGAAAAAGGAAATATAGGGGTAACGCTGTACAGTGGTATGACCAGGACTAGATTTGCTATCCACACATAGGAGTAGGTGGCTAGAGTGAACAAAAATGGGACCAACCGGATATGTTTCTTGGATGTTTGTTTCTCGGGGCAACAAACTATGAATCACCACTTTATGCCCCTGTTTACGTACATGGTGTTGTCTTGCTGGTGCACCTTGTCCCATGCCCTTATACCAAATATTTAGGCTCGGTCGGAATAAAGGGCAGAAAACATAGGTCTTGATGAAAATAGAGGAATAGGAAAGGAATGTAGGTATAAAACTATGGAACAGCGAACGGAGGAAACTCTCAAGAGAATGTGTTGGATGGACTCTGAAATGTACAGATTTGTTTTTAGAGTAGCATGCTTGGCGGTATGAGATGCTATTTGTTTATTCAGCTGCACGGTGACTACTCTTGTCCTCACCTCACGTACCACACATAGGTTGATTTTTTATTCCGGCAAACACAGCACAACAACCTTTGTCTAACGCATGGCAGCGGCGCTGCCTCGGGCTTCCGCCCAAAAAATGAGCAGCGTGGATGTTTCTAATCCGATGGAATCAGTACTACCGGACCAGCTTTCCTATGAAACACTATTCACCTTTCCCGTGTTCGAGCGGTTGGAAGGAAAGAATCTGGTAGGAATTGTGTTCCTCTGAAAATCCTGCACCAAACACTGTGAACGAGCGCAGCCTTAGCTGTTCTTAATATAATGTCCTGGTAAAAATGAAGCCATGCCACTGTTTTTTGCTGTAATTGTTTGAGACTCGACAAGTTTAGCCAAATGTTTTTGCCTGTAATTGTTTGAGACTCATTTGTTTCCTCTGTGCCTTTTGTGCAAGCAGGGATATCAATTCACACAGTTCTTTGTTGTGACCTTTTGGTGCCTTTGCACAAAACTCTTCTTAAAAAAGTGACTTTTGTCTTTGTTTAAGCTGGAATGTCGAGATGGAGCAGTTGGTTCATTTTGGTGGAACTGCACAAAGGGAGATCTGTGTTCCAATCCTCATCATCCATATTGGCGCAATAACCTTCCTTTAGGTAAGAATGATATTTAATGCATGTGTTCATCTCTATTTTCCATTGCCATGAGAAAATAATGTTGTTTTTACTAGTACACTTGTACTCCCTCTTGACAAAACCAATTCTGAATTAGAAGGCCAATCATGTACTTGGTTTCACCAAGCTGGTGAGGAGAAAAGAAACATAGCATGAAGAGGAAGAAGAAGAAGAATAAGCAGTGCCAAAGGCGATCTTCTTTGAAGCAGAGGCCTCGGTCGAGGCTATTCAAGGGCTCGACAGCGACTACCTTACATGTGAGGCGATCCTCGAGGAGCCCTTCCACTTCTGCTGTCTCACTTAATTAATTAGGAGCACTTAAGTACCACTAATTTATTCTTGCCTAATTTTCTGTTGGAGTTAAACAAATCTTTAGTAGGACCCTATGCTGAATCATATGCGTGTGAATGTTTGTCTATGGAGGTGAATCATGTGGTGGAGCAGGGAGGAATATTATTAGTGTCATGACATAATAGTGCTATTGTTTTGCATGTCAATTTATTGCCATTGGTTCAATGAGGCAATGTTTTGCGTATTGTCCATCATGAATTTGATGCTCTTGTTTGAGTAATATGCTAATGTCTTCCTATCCTTTCTCACTAAGCTAATGAAGGTTTCACCTTGTTCCTACTTGTGCAAACAGGGATCATGTTGTGCCAATCATACATTTTAGTGGAACTACACAAGACAATACAATGAAGCTGTATCCCAGCCGGTGCTTTAACTTTCTGCTGGAAGTTCTTGATAATCTTCGATATAATCTCAGCCTTTGGTAAACAAGAGTGATTTCAACCATACATTTGAAGTGCACAAAAATATATACTATTGTGTGATTCGGTGAGTGCTTTATCATCTCTTATGGGACTACATGAATAAGCTTTTTTCTCGAGGTTGAGTGCAGGCCTAAGGCCTTCATCCATATTAGTTTGTTGTCATCTCTATTTGTATCGTACTCTTGTCATGAGAAACTCCTTTATCTTTGCACTTTTAAGTTTTGCAACCTATGATAAATGGCAATGCTTTGAGTGTTGAGTTGAGCTAATTGGCACTGATTAAATAAACTAATACCTCTCTTTAAGCAAGACTACTATGTTGCTAACTTTACCCATTAAGATAATGAGGTGCTTCTATTTGTTAGTGTATGTTTCATCAACTAGTCCCACTATTACAGTAATCTCACTCTCTCAATATATGTGCCATGAGGATGCTCGATTTTGGTGGGCTGCACAAAAACTTTGGGTGCTTCATTGCCTCGACGACTTCCGTCCTTTCTGTCGATCGCTAATATCCGCTTGCTTTCTTCCTTTCTTTGTCGATCGCTTGGCTTATCTCGGCTTCGGTCAAAGGAAATAGTAATTGATATGCTACCTCACACAGGTTGGTACTGGTCTTTATCCTGATTATTGTGCTGTCATATGTATTGGTAATTTGGTATTGTGCTCTTGTTTGCGATTTCATAAAGGAGTAATTTGGAGCTGAACTTCATGAGGCAAATCATTACATCGGGTGATTTGGTAGAACTGCACAAAATGATCCGATGGACAGGTACTTATGCTGCTGCTATGTACTCCAAAGTTCACTCGGACAAGCATCGATGTTGACAAGAAGTGCCTATATTCATTCGGTATCAACGGCGTCAACCAATTGTCAAACTCAAGTATTAGGAGAGTGAGCATAAAAATATTGCTTGGTGCATAGCCCGAAAAAGCATGATCCAGTCTTTGGTCCCAACTTGTGCCTTTTGGTTATCGGCACATATGGTAGCGAACTATATGGCATGGAGTCTAAAGATTCGAGACAAGTTGGTTGTGGCGTATATTCATCGGGACTTAATCGATTACTGCGCCAAGGATGCTCCATTTCAGTTGAACTGCACAAAAATTTGGGTGGTTCATTTTCTCAACCGCCTCCTTTCTAAATGCGCAATGTAGAATTTTGGCGAGATCTGAGGACCAAGATGAGCGATAAACTAGTTGGATGAAAGTAGTGGCCAAGTTGCTCAAACCTCCGTCGACACGAGGCCACTATTTGAGGATAAACCTACAAGCAAAGTTCAGATTATGCATCTTGCCTCTTATGTACTCGAAAGTTTACTCGTACAAGAACTAATTTTAGCAAGAAGTACCTCGATTGAACACCATTTACCAGTCTGTACCCTAGGTAATTAAAGTTAGTCCATGGATCATATTGGCTGTGATCTCAATCATTTGGATGCATAAACATCTTGAACATGTGTATATCTGAATCTTTTGTGAATTATGTATGAATATTGTCGTGTGATCTATCAATCATTTGGATGCATAGATATCTTTGAGCTTGTGTATATATGAATCTTTTGAGTTGTTGATAGTGAATGTTGGCTATGAATATGAGCGTGTCCTGTGAACCTGAGTTTGATATGAATTACCAGCAGAACCAGTTATAACCCTTCTCCTCCTCTCAATCTGCGACTCCTTTGCCGCGTTTTCCCATCTCGAGTCGTTCCGTCCAGGGGCCTCGCCGTCGTCCACCGCCTCGCTGTGTTCGGTGCGGCGTGGTCAACAAGCGAGTCATCGGAAGAGGACTGTACGTGGAAGCTGCGGCTGGGACCCACGAGGTCCATGGTATACGCAAGGAAAGTTCCTCCTTATTAAGCTGAAAAAATGTTTCCTCCACGACAGCTGGGACCCACGGCTGTATCTTATACGGAAGGAAGTGCCTCCTTGTTTTGTGAAAAAATTATTCATCCGTTGTGGTGGGACCCGTCAGTTGGTGGTGACTTGTGGGCTGCTAAGCGGGCGATGTGCATGCGGCTTTGTCAACAATCAACAAATGATTCTAGCAGCTGGACCGTTGGATGTTAATCCAACAGCCGTGCTCCTTCTTCAACCTCTGTTCTTGCTCCTGTCTCCGTGGCGGCCATGCGCTGGCTGTGCTGCGCGCACCGAACCGATGAAGTTTCCCTCCTCTCCATCTGCGACTCCACTTGCCCGTCTTCCCCATCTCGGGTCGTTCCGATGCAGGTGCGCTCGACGCAGTGTGGTCAACGTGGTCAACAACGAGAGTCATCGGAAGATGATTTGTACGTGAAGGCTGGCGGTGGGGCGCACCGCCCATGGGCGCATGCATGCAGCGGCAGCGGCGAGGTCAGCGTGGTCAGAGCGACTTCCATCGGAAGTATCTTTGTCGTGGAGAGTCTCGGTGGGTCCTGACGCGACAAGTAAGTGCCTCCTTATTACGCGGAAAATAATGATTCCTCAAGCGGCGGCGAGGGACCCTTTGGGCGGGCCACCGTATTTTGCGAAAAAAACGTTTGCCCCCACATTGCTGGGACCCACGACGGGCCACCGTATTTCAAAAAAACCCCCCCCCGGCTGTCGGCTCGGACCCACGGAAGTGCCTCCTTATTACGCACAAAAAATGAATACTCCCCACGCTAGCTGGGACCCACCTTGGTGGGAGGCTGACTTAATGGGCCTACTAAGTTGGCGGGGGCGAAGGGCTTTGTCAACTTAGTCAATATGAACGATTCTAGCTCCGGTGACCGTCGATGTCCATCCAGCGGCCGTAGTGCTTCTTCAACCTCTGGTCTTCTTGCTCCGGCCGCCCAAACCAGCGCCGGTCGTGCCTCATGCTCCTGCCTCCGTGGCGGCTGTCTTTGCCGCGGAGGACTCACGCCCCTACTATTCCCACGCTGGCGAGGCCTGCGGCGGCAGCAACCACACGCGGCCGAACGGTGAACCCTCGTACTCCTCTCCTGCGGGCTTCCTTTGCCGCGTCTTCCCGGCTCGCGTTGTCCCTTCCTAGGCCTCGCCGTCGTCCACCGCCGTGGTGCTCTCAGCGTGGCGTGGTCAGCGTGGTCAAGGCGACTTCCATCGGAAGAATCTTGTGTCGTGGAGAGGTGACAGTGGGTCCACGGCCACACCCAGTTTTTGTGATTTGCCAAGTAAGTCGCTTTGTCGGGCTGTTGGGCTGCAAATCTTTCAAGGCGAGGAGAGCTTTCATTTGGTGGCGAGAAAATGGCCCATCGATAATGAGAAATGGGTTGTACATTTTAAAACACATCAAAGCGGCAATTAGTTTCAAATATCTTTTTTCATTTGAGATTTTAAATTACATTAATTTTTATCGTGGAGAATTTGTTGGATTTTATATTGATATACATTTAGTTTTAAAATCAGTTTGAATGTGAGTCGAAATTTGGGATTAAAAACAGTTCGGACCCTTTTGAAATATGCAAAATTTCGTATAATTTTTTAACCGTGGCCACAATATGGGCTGTAATGCTAACAAAAGAATATGGGCTCCAAAAAACCTTAAGAATTAGCAAATGGGCTGTAAATTATTAGAAATAATGGCAGATGGGTTGTATGCTGTTTTCCACAGATTTGAGGCTTTCCTAAAAAAGGTTGGCCTTTAAGCGTGTTGTTGGATGGCCATCCAACGGCCGTCGTCTTCTTCAATCTCTGCTCTTCTGCTCCGGCCGCTCAAACAAGCGCCCGGCGGGACTGCTGCTCCCTCCTCCCTTGACGGCTGTGCTGCTGTGCTTGAGCCTCACCGCCCACCGTACTCCCATCGCTGGCCTAGCCATCCCTCTACTCACCCACACTGCTGTTATTCTCCGTGACGGCGAGGCGAACGATAAACCCTCGTTTAGTCGTACTCCCCTCGCGTGGGAAACAAGCTGCTGAGTCTTCCCTGCCTCCGTGTCGTTCCTTCCTAGGCCTCGCCGTCGTCCACCGCATACTGGTGCTCTCGGCGCGGCCTGGTCAACGTGGTCAGCGACCGACATGCATCTGAAGTGGACTGTGCGTGGAGAGGCCGACAGCTGGGTCCTGGCGCGCGCGCAGAAATGCCTCCTTATTACGCGCAAAATAATGATTCGTCCACGACATCAGGGACCCACGAAAGGGCCTCGGTATTCGTGAAAAAAGCGTTACCGCCGGCTGACAGCTCGGACCCACCAGCTATATCTTCGCATGCAAGGAAGTGCCTCCTTATTACGCACAAAAAATGAATACTCCCCACATTAGCTGGGACCCGGTATAGTGGCGAGGCTGACTTGTGGGCCTACTAAGTTGCGGGGACGGAGGGCTTTGTCAACTTAGTCATATATGCGATTCTAGCTCCGGTGACCGTCGATGTCCATCCAAGCGGCCGTAGTGCTTCTTCAACCTCTGGTCTTCTTGCTCCGGCCGCCCAAACCAGCGCCGGTCGTGCCTCGTGCTCCTGCCTCCCGTGGCGGCTGCGATCTGGCGGAGGCCTCACGCCCCTACTACTCCCACCGCTGGCAGGCCATCCCTCTACTCACCCACACCCCTGTTATTCTGCTGCGGCGGCAGCCTCACACCGCAGCGAACGGTGAACCCTCGTACTCCTCTCTGGCGTGGGCATCCCTGCCGCGTCTTCCCGGCTCGCGTCGTCCCTTCCTAGGCCTCGCCGTCGTCCACCGCCCTGGTGCTCTCGGCGTGGCGTGGTCAGCGTGGTCGAGGCGGCTTCCATCGGACGTGGACTGTCGTGGAGAGGCGACAGCTGGGTCCTGGCGCGACAAGGAAGTGCCTCCTTATTACGCGCAAAATAATTATTCCTCCACGACGGCGGGGACCCACGGACGGGCCACCATATTTCGTGAAAAAACGTTTCCCCCACTGCTGGGACCCACCAGCTACACCTTCGCACGCAAGGAAGTGCGTCCGGGCAAAAAAGCGATTCGCCCCCATTGCTGGGACCCACCAGCTACATCTTCGCCGCAAGGAAGTGCACGGCGGTCGGGACCCACCTGGTGAAGCGTCGTGGCGTTGTCATTCTGGTCGTGACGATATGCGTACATATATCTTGGTGGATGTAGAGGCGCGCGTGTCGTAGTAAGCGCGCGCGTAGCATGTACGCGTCGTCTGGTGGCGAGGTGCAAGAAAGAAAATCTGACCCGCGTCGTACATACGGGCAGGGTCTCTAACGCCTATCGCGCGCTCGTACATGGCTGGGTCGGAGCGGAGAAACAGCGTCGTCGTCGTGTTCATGGGGAGCCAACCGGTTGGGTCGGAGCGGAATGCGTGGTCGTGTTCATCGGGAGGGCTTGGGCGGAGCAGGCGATGGAAGCGAGGCTGGCGTACCGCTGCGGAGAAGCGGCCTTGTGTTCGACCGGCCACGTTGAAGCGGGGTCTGTTGATCGGGAGGGCTGGCGTACCGCAAAAGCGGAGAAGCGGACCTCCTACGGTCGAAGCAGGGGTCTGTTGATCGGGAGGGTGTGGCGTACCGCAAAAGCGGAGAAGCGGACCTCCTACGGTCGAAGCAGGGTCTGTTGATCGGGAGGGTGTGGCGTACCGCCAAAGCAGACGAAAGCGGACCTTGTGTTGGAAGCAGGGGTCTGTTCGCCGGGAGGGTGTGGCGTACCGCAAAACGGGACTCCACGGGATACTGTTCATCTCCACCGTCGACCTCCTCCAGCCTCCACGGGCTACCGTCGACCTCCTCCAGCCTCCACGGGCTCCTGTTCATCCAGCCTCCACCGCGCGCTACTCCACAGGCTACTGTTCAACCACCCCTCCACGGGCACCCCTCCACCGTCTACTGTTCATCCAGCCCTCCACACCACGGGGTCCTGTTCAACCACCCCTCCACGGCCACCCCTCCACCGTCTACTGTTCATCCAGCCCTCCACACCACGGGTTCTGTTCATCCGGAGGCAGCGCCACCGCTCCTTGTTCATCACCCCCCCCCCGCTCCTTTGTTCATAGCATCGATCGGCTTGATTAGCAGCGATGGCGAAGAATCGCTCCATCGGGTTCGATTAACAGCCATCGATCGATCCCTCGGGTTCGATGTAGCGTAACTGCGGTCTGTCGCTCGGGTTGATTAGAGCCCAACGCCTCGCTCGGCTTGATTAGAGCCAGCGCCTCGCACACGCAGCGTCGTCTGAGAAAGCAGCGCATCGCTCCGCCCCGACCTCCCACCGTAACCGGCAACTCCCGAAATTTTCCTCCCCTCGCTTCTACCACGGTTTTTCCGTCATGGGCGGCCCAAAGAATGTCATGCAGCTGCGTCTCCGGCCCGCCCGGGGCGAAAAGCCCATTTTCTGTCATGATTTTTTGTCATAAGTAAGAGCCCACCACATCTATGATGATACGGGTTTTGTCACAATTATCGTCATAGAAGTGTCATATGTATGACAAAAAAAAATTTCATTCGGCCCAAAATGTCACGGATGTGTCTTTTTTTTGTAGTGCGGCGTAAAGCAGCTCGTCGTTGGAAGTTGCTCCGGGCATAACGACTAGGTAGTACAGTAAAAAGTTGGCACGATAAAAATGTAGCCGATCAGGCTAGGAATGATGTGATAGGGTTTTAAACTTCCCAGTAACAAGTACTAGGGGTAATTCGGGAAGGTAAATCGAGTAGAGGTTGGATGGGTGAAATGATCTAAGAGGAAAGTATTTTAACTTATCCGGAAATGGAATCAAGGAGGAAATATGGTGGAACCATGATTGTAAAGGATCAATTCATAGATACATGATGAACTTGTACCATGGGAATAATTATTTTCTGAGCAGCTTCCATGATAAGTTCTACATCTGGTCCATGGGCATGAACACAAAGTTCAAAATTCGACTCCACTTCTTCAATGCATAACATTTCATTCACTTCTCATTTTCAAAAGAAATTGTCTTGCTGAAAATTTATCTGGTGAAGCACCAGAAGAGTATGACTCGCATAACTTTCGAGTTCACACGGATTAGGGAAAAACATAGGTTCAAACTATTGGGGCATTTTAGGAACATATACCACGAACTTCGGGAGTAAATAACTCAAGCTCGAGAGTAGAGCAAGGTTGAAAAAGCAGAGAATACAATTTATCGAAGGCAATATGTATCAGGGGAAGATCGCACAAAGTTTTGAATATGAAGGACACTGCTGGATAATAATCCAACGAAGGATTCAGCGGTCCTCAATGGATCTGATGTGAGTATCAGTACTCAATCAAAAGAAGTAAAAAAAATGCAAAGGCATCAGATTATAGAAACATCTGAATAATTGGATGCTTAATGCAAAGAAATTATGATTTCCAAATTAGAAGATCAGAAGAAGACACTCTGATCAAAAGACAAGTAAGTTGAATAGATATAGATCGACAATCAATTAAGGTTTGGTTTCTTTGAGAACCAGCTCATGTCGGAGTGGCGTCACGGCGGAAAGATCATTTAAAAGGATCAACTGATGATTGCGCACATTCGCTCACATGTTGAAACAATAGGAACAAAATGATGGTGTCAAAGGATACTAATGAATATTGTTAGTCATATGAGAAGCATCCATAATGTAAGCAGACAAGTAATTGCCGAGCAATAGTTTTAAGAGGATTCTCGAAAGATCGAATAGTATTTTAGAGAATCTTATGAAGCATACGAACAACTGGGGATGAACGGATACTCGACAAGTGCGAGGAATTATCCATAGGGGTATTCATGTGGTAAAGAACTGCAAGGCAGTAAGCTCAAAGGATTCTCAGAGCAATCGGAGAGTATTTTAGGGCATCTTGTAATAACAAGAGCAACAAGGAATGATTGTATGAATGACAAGTGTATGTAGTTATCCATAAGGATATATCGGTGGTAGGGAATTGGAAAAGAGACAGGCACAAAGTCTCAAGAGAACATCATAGAGTATCTTCAGGATCTTCTAGTGCAACAGGCGATCATCTATGATAAGGGGCTCCCCGGGAGGAAATAGTTACGAGAACCTAGAGTTGGAGTTAGCAAAATCATTTAACCTGAATAGAAGAGATCGAGTCACGAGTATGAGCGAGGAATAAAAGATCCTAATACCACCCAATTGTGATGTGGGCCGTAAGCCACACAACAATGTTAGTAAAATAGTTTTCAAAGACTAGACTCAGCTTCGGCCAAGGAGTTGGAAATGGGGCTACATACAGGCAGTTGGCTCTGATACCAACTTGTGATGCCCTCGATTCAATCGTAGACTAATCATACTGCATAAATGTGTATGATCAAGATCAAGACTCACGAGGAATATATCACAACACAACTCTAGACACAAATTAAAATAATATAAGTTTTATATTACAAGCGAGGGGCCTCGTGGGCTCGAATACATAAGCCGAATACACAAGAGTCGATTGGAAGCAACAATATCTGATCTGAGACATAAGTTAGACAAAGTTTGCCTTAAGAAGGCCAGCACAAAAGCATCTCGATCGAAAAGGCAAGGCCTCTGCACAGGAGCCTCCTAACTACTCCTGGTCGTCGGTGGTCTCCACGTAGTAGTAGGCATCGAAGGTGGCATCTGGATCCTGGGCTCCGACATCTGGTTGCATCAACCGGAAAGAAAAGGAAAGGGGGAAAAGGGGGAGCAAAGCAACCTTGAGTACTCATCAAATTACTGCTTAGTAAGGATCTACACTACATATGCATCGGTATCAATGAAATGGGTAGTATCGTGGACGGACTGCAGAATGCCCGAAGAGAAGGGAAAGTGTAGCATCTTGACGCTCAAGCATCTTGCGGCATCGGAAGAGATAAAGTAGCATAAAGTAAAGTAGTAGTAGTGTCATCAACCTCGGCGAGAGATCCTTTCTCGACTCCCTGCGATAAAGCAATCCCAGAGCCATACTATCCAGTTATCACCTCAAGTATCCAGTTCTAGTTGTATCGATCGGGATACAACTGCAAGTGTCCGTTACCGTAGGACAGGCTATCGATAGATGTTTTCTTCCCTGTAGGGGTGCACCAACTTACCCACCACGCTCGATTAACTCCGGCTGGACACACTTTCCTGGGTCATGCCCGGCCTCGGCCAAACAATACGCTGCAACCCGACCTAGGCTTTATAGAGAGGTCAGAACGCCGGACTAAACCTATGTCCCCAGTGGTCTTGGGCCATCGCCCCGGGTACTCCTGCAAGTTGCGAGGGCGGCTGGTGAGCAGACCTAGCTACCTCCTTAAAAGGAAAGTGCTTACTAGTCCAACCAGTGGCGCCGCTCGATCGCAGCGTCTATTAAGCTTGGTGATGCATCTGACGAGCGCCCATACTATGCCCGTGATGGTTAGTGCTATCAGCCTGAGGCCCCTCGGATCAAATATCAAACCATAGTGGATTAGGGCAGCGGTAACAAGCGAGGCCGAAAGATGTGACCACATGCGCCCGTCTCGAGGACTTGCGGCGAGGGCTAAGAATGCCGACCATGCCTCGTAATTATCTCATGGGCACCCTCGGGTCAACCCGACTCCTCATCACTTTCATAAATATGCTCGCGCGGTACCCCTCGGGGCCGACCATTCTTTAATGCTGAGGTTCAGTGTAAAGTCATAGTAACCATAGTAACCGTGTGTCTAACAGCAAAGGGAAAACCTAAGGAATCACCCTTGACGGATTCCACTCGATGTAATCGTCAAGGTGAGGATCCACCCTCTAGGTTCACACTTGAGGGGTTGCACGACAGAGTCGTATCGGAAGTGGTTAAGGCGGAATCACCCTCGATGACCACGACCGAATAGCTACACTACAGGTTTAACATCACAAGTGCTGATGAGGTCTCACCCTCGGCACTTTCGATAGTAACCTAGTAGTGTCGAGCAACAATCGTCTCCAACGTATCTATAATTTTAATTGCTCCATGATACTTTATCTACTATTTTGGACTATATTGGGCTTTATTTTCCACTTTTATATTATTATTGGGACTAACCTATTAACGGAAGCCCAGCCCAATTGCTGTTTTTTGCCTATTTCGGTGTTTGAATAAGCGGAATATCAAGCGGAGTCCAAGCGGAATGAAACCTTGAGCGTGATTTTCTCACGAGCGTGATCCGGAGACTTGGACCCTACTCCAAGAAATGTGAGGCGGTCACGAGGATGGGGCGCGCCCACATGCAGGCGCCCCGCCTCGTCAGGCCCCTGTTGCTCCACCGACATACTCCTTCCTCTTATATATACCTACATACCCCCAAGCGATCGAGCAGGGCCAAAACCCTAATTCCACCGCGCAACTTCACTGTATCCACGAGATCCCATCTTGGGGCCTGTTAGGAGCTCCTTGGGAGGGCATCCACCGGAGGCTTCTACATCATCACCATAGCCCCTCAGATGAAGTTTGAGTAGTTTAGTTCAGACCTTCGGGTCCTTAGCTAGTAGCTAGATGGCTTCTTCTCTCTTTTTGGATCTCAATACAATGTTCTCCCCCTCTCTCGTGGAGATCTATTCGATGTAATCTTCTTTTTGCGGTGTGTTTGTTGAGACCGATGAATTGTGGGTTTATGATCAAGATTATCTATGAACAATATTTGAATCTTCTCTGAATTCTTTTATGGATGATTGGTTATCTTTGCAAGTCTCTTCGAATTATCCGTTTGGTTTGGCCAACTAGATTGGTAGTTCTTTCAATGGGAGAAGTGCTTAACTTTGGGTTCAATCTTGCGGTGTCCTTTCCCAGTGACAGAAGGGGCAGCAAGGCACATATTGTATTGTTGCCATCGAGGATAACAAGATGGGGTTTTTATCATATTGCATGAATTTATCCCTCTACATCAAGTCATCTTGCTTAAGGCGTTACTCTTTTTTAACTTAATACTCTAGATGCATCTTTGTATAGCGATCGATGAGTGGAGTAATAGTAGTAGATCACGGGCAGGAGTCGGTGTACTTGTCTCGGACGTGATGCCTATATACATGATCATACCTAGATATTCTCATAACTATGCTCAATTACATCAATTGCTCAACAGTAATTTGTTCACCACCGTAGAATACTTATGCTCTTGAGAGAAGCCACTAGTGAAACCTAGGGCCCCGGTCTATTCTCATCATATCAATCTCCATCACTTTAATACTTGCTTTGTTTTTACTTTGCCTTTTACTTTTCATTTGCATCTCAATATCAAAATACCAAAATATTATTTATCATCTCTATCAGATCTCACTCTCGTAAGTGAGTGAAGGGATTGACAACCCCTAATCGCGTTGGTTGCGAGGAGCTATTATTTTGTCGGTCACGAGGGACTAGTGCATAGCCTCCTCTTGGATTGATACCTTGGTTCTCAAAACCGAGGAAATACTTACGCTATTTTGCTGCATCATCCTCTCCTCTTCGGAAATCAGCTTGATGCTCAAGAGGTAGCACAACTAAGGGAAAGTGATGTGCGGTGCGGGCCTGGTCTTGATCCTCTTGATCGGGTCTTGATGATGAAGCGAGGGGCAACAAGGACAAGGTGGGGGTCCTTGATGAATCTCTAACAACCTATATTAGCGATTTAGGATAAGCGGTGGGTACAATAAGCGGGTTACAAAAGCAGGCTATGCATCAGAATAGGAGCAATCAATTACAGTAGCAAAATCTAATGCCTACTGGGCAGTGGGTAATTAGTGTTCTAATTAATTAATTTAATTAATTAACAGATTTAGTTATTTAAGAAAAACATTTTAACAGGCGGGACCCACATGTCATAGACAGGGGCCAGCCCAGTCATCATAGTTGACTTAGTCAACTGGTCAACATGGGGGCTCGGGCCTTGGTGATGACCAGTGAGGTGGGCCCAGGTCAGCCACGTCGGTGGCGGTGCATAACTACACGGCGGCCGAAATCACGCGTCTTGAGGTGCTCGGGGCTCGCGAGGAATTCCGTTTCCAGCGGGTGGAAGAGTGCCGCATGAACCACGTTCGAGCAGGCGTGGCCTCGCGCGTCAATGGTGGGGCTTCGCATCGGCTGGGGGTCGGCAAGGTCGCCGATGGCGAAGCGAAGCGGAGGCCGTGGCGAGCTAGTCGAAGCGGCTGCGATGCGCGTTGGCGGATCGGGAGATCGTTAGACTAAGCGGCAGCAGCGCATCAGCGGCGTGAGCCCGCGAGGAGGTGGCGGGCGGGGCTCTGCAGCGATGGCGAGGAAAACCAGCTAGCGTGCATGCGCGAAAGAGAGGAGGAGAGTGAATCTCACGAGGGAGCACAAGAGGGCTCGTCGGCGGCTTAGGCAGCAGCGGGGTTGGCGGAGAAGCAGCGGCGTCGCGATGGCTGGAGATGGGGGCGAGGATGAGCAGGCGGCTCGGTGCTTCCGGTTCCGGCGAGGCGCTAGACAAGCGAGCTGAGGCGGCGAACCGTGAACCGGACTGCGGGCCTTGAGTGGATGATGTCATGATGGCGCAACAGCGGCAATGACAGGCAGCGGCGTCGGCGGGAAGGGATCTGGTGGGGAGGGAGAGAGAGGAGTGGGAGATCCAGGGCGAGTGGGAGTGGCGGTAGGTGAGGGGGGAACTCGTGGCCTCCGGGGTGGCCTTATCCCCTCGACGCCGGCGAGCTGGTGTGGCTGCGCACGCTCTACCGTGCCCCCGGTCGGTTGTACAGGAGAAGGAGAAGGCGACCGGGGGAGGCAAGTGTTGGGCCGTCTTGGCTGGGCCAAGGCCCAGGGGAGGCAAGGGGGGCGCGCTCTCTCGCTCACCTCTTCTTTTTCTATTACTCTTGCTCTTTTCTTTTTACAGAAAAAGCATGGTAATATTTGAGCTGCCAAAAGGATTTTGTAAAAAGTGGGACTTGGCATGAAGTGGGTCCTCATTATCTTCATCATCTTCGTCATCTGCATCATCTTCGTCATCTTCGTCATCTTCATCATCTTCGGTATCTTCATCATCTTCGTCATCTTCATCATCTTCCACCAGGTTGAGATAAATGATAGCCAGCTTGGGTCTTTCGCTTTCTGAAGGGAAGGTGATCAACTCACCACCGTAAGGCGCATGCGAGGCGAGAAGCAGGCCCATCCATCTCCTCCAATCTGTGACATATTCGTCCTTTCTCGACCTCCATAGTGTCGCCCCCAGGGAGCCTCAAATGTCACAGTGTCTCCTGTTAGCTTGTTGAATTTCAACCTCACATTGCATGGGACGATCTGTGTAAGAAAAGCAAAATGACACAATGCAGTAATGCCAACACTAAAAATAAAATAGTTGTTACATTTCATCTAATTTCTTACCGCCGCATGATGAAAACTTCGGCTGGAAGTAGATGCCGAACAACTTACCCGGTTGCAAGGCTCTTGGCGCACCTTGACTTACCGAGTCGACATAGTGGTGGTGGTGGTGGCGCCATTTTCCTAAAGCAATATGAGCAAAGGATTAACGATTAGATGACAAGGTACCACCTACCAAAGCATTTCGATGGCACCTATTGCCTAAGATAATTGATTAAAAAAACAAGTGGCAAATTTATCTAAATTGGCACCTACATTTTGCCAAAAAATAACTTATTACAAAAAAACAAAAGCATCTACCTATCCATGTACAGAGAAAAAATTAAAATAAAATGGTGCATACTAAATCAACTAGCATACTAAATCCACTAGCATACTAAATCAACTCAATGACACAATGTTCTAAATCAACTAGCCTACTAAATCAACTAAATGAAAATGTTCTAAATCAACTAAATCAACTGAACTACTAAATCAACTAAATGAAAATGTTATAAATCAACTAAATAAACTAGCCTACTAAATCAAGCTGAATCATATCAACTAAATCAAAAGGTTGCATATAAACTAGCCTACTAAATCAAAATGTAGCAGGGAGGAGGGAGAAGGAGGCGACTCGAGGAGGGTAGAGTATGACGGAGGAGGAAGGCGGAGCGAGGAGGGCGGTGGCGAGTGGAGGAGGACGGAGGAGGAGGCGGAGGCGGAGGAGCCGGCCGGCGGCCCGAGTGGAGGAGGGCGGAGGAGAAGGCGAGTGCCGAGTCCAGCGAGGAGGATGAGGTGGTGGCCTTGAGATCGGAGGAGGGTGATGGGGAGGACCGGTGGCGCGGGGGTTGAGGGAGATCGAGTGAGTGTGTGAGTGCGTGGATGCGGATTGCGACTAGTTAACTTAGAAACAGCGGTTGTTGCCAATGCGCTACTGCTCTGACCGTGGCGATGGCGCTCTTATCAATGGCGCTGCCGCTATAACTAGCCTCATGGCGGCATCGTGGTAATTTTAGCGATGGCGCATCTTTGAGTGTCTGGCGCTACATATAAACTTGTTTCAGCGGCGAGTTTTGTCCGTCGATGCGCTTCTGCTACTTAGCAGCGGCGCTGATTTTAAAAGCAGCGCTGCTGGTAAGATCTAATGTATAGGCTTTTCCTAGTAGTGTTAAATCCGTTTTGCGGTCGCCACACCTCGATCAACAGGACCCTGTTTCGACCGTGGGAGGTCCGTTTTGTCCGTTTTGTGGTGCGCCACACCCTCGATCAACAGGACCCCGTTTACGGCCGTAGGAGGTCCGTTTAAATCCGTTTCGCGTCGCCACACCTCCCGATCAACGGGACCCGTTTGAGCGTAGGAGGTCCGTTTCCTCCGTTGTCTGATGCGCCGAGGCCTCGTTCCATCGCTGTTTCGTCAAGCCCTCTGATGAACACGACCACGCATTCCGTTCCGACCCAGCGGTTGGCTCCCCATGAACACTGACGGCGGCGCTGTTTCTCCGTTCCGACCCAGCCATATGCGTATCTGGCGAGTGGCGTTCGAGACCCTGCCCGTATGTGCGTGCATTGGCGTATTTTCTTTCTTGCACCCTCGCCGCCGTGCGTGCGTGTACATGCTATGTCGCGCCTCTACTCGACACCTGGCGACTCTACAGCGACGGTATATGCATTACGTTCGCGACCGAATGACAACCCTCGTGCGCTTGACCAGGTGGGTCCGGTATCGAGCACTTCCTTACTGCGAAGATGTAGCTAGTGGATCGGCGATCGAGGCGAATCGAATTTTTTTTTGCGGACGCACTTCCTTGCGTGCGAAGATGTAACTGGTGGGTCCCAGCGATCGAAATGTTTTTTTGCGAAATAAGGTGGACCGTCGGTGGGTCCTCATTGTCGGTGGAGAATAATTATTTTCGCGGCGTAATAAGGAGGCACTTCCTTGCTGCGGCCGTGGACCCGGTATCGGCCTCTCCGCGTCAGTTCACGGCCGATGGAAGCCATTCCTTGACCACGTTGACCACGCCCGCTCCGAGAGCACCGGGCGGTGGGCGATGGTGAGCCTAGGAAGGGGCGGCGTGGGCCGGGGAAGGCGTGGCGATGGATGCCCAGCGTGAGGAATCTGAGGTTCAACTTTGGTTAGCTGCGGTGTGAGGCTGCCGTCGCCCGAGAATAACGAGGTGTGGGTGAGTAGAGGATGGCTTGGCGGCGGTGGGAGTAGTGAGGCGGTGAGGCCTCCGCATCGCCAGCCGGCCCAGGAGGCGAGAACCACGAGCCACGACCGGCGCTGGTTTGGTAATTTGGAGCAAGAAGACCGGAGGTTGAAGAAGCACTTCTGACGTTGGATGGACATCGTCGGTCCTTTGGAGCTAGAATCATGCATATTGACTAAGTTGACAAAGCCCTCCATCCCGTCAACTTAGTAGGCCCTAGAATCAACTGCCACTATCTTTGGGTCCTAGCTAACGGGGAGTATTCATTTTTTTGTGCGTAATAAGGAGGCACTTCCTTGTGTGTGAAGATATAGCTGGTGGGTCCGGTGTCGGTGGCGGTAACGTTTTTCGTGAAATCTGAGACCCTTTTGGTGGGTCCCGATGTCGGTGGAGAATCATTATTTTGCATGTAATAAGGAGGCATTTCCTTGCGTGCGGCCGTGGACCCAGTGTCGGCCTCTCCACGTCTGATCCGCCGAGATGCATGTCGATGCGTTGACCACGTTGACCAGGCAGCGTCGAGAGCACGAGGCGGTGGGCGGCGGCGAGGCCTAGGAAGGAACAACACGGGCGAGAAGACTCGGCAGTTGTTTCCCAGCGGAGAATCTGTTGTCTGAGGTTTCTTGGTTAAATCTGCCATCACGGAGAATAACGGCGGTGTGGGTGAGTAGAGGATGGCTAGGACAGCGATGGGAATGCGGTGGGGCGGCGAGGGCTGCTTGCGGCAACCACAGCCGACCCGCAGGGGAGGAGGGAGAAGCAGTCCCTTGGCGCTTGTTTGGTAATTTGGAGCAGGAAGAAGAGAGATTGAAGAAACCTGACGGCCGTTAGATGGACATCCAACGATCCTTGCTTGTCGTCACCCTTTTTAGGAAAGCCTCAAATATGTGGAAAACAGCATACAACTCATCTGCATTATTTCTAATAATTTACAGCCCATTTGCTAATTCTTAAGGTATTTTTGGAGCCCATATTCTTTTTGTTAGCATTACAGCCCATATTGTGGCCACGGTTAAAAAATTATACTGAAATTTGCATATTTGGTGCGGTCGAACTGTTTTAATCCGAAATTTTAACTCACATTCAAACTGATTTATAAAATAAATGTATATCAATATAAAATCAACAAATTCTCACGCATAAAATTAATGTAATATAAAATCTCGAAATGAAAAAGATATTTGAAACTAATTGCGGTTTGATGTGTTTTAAAATATACAGCCCATTTCTCATTCTTGATAGGCCATTTTCTCGGCCAGCCGAATGAAGCTCTCCTCTTCTTGAAAGATTTGCAGCCATGAGACGACAAAGCGACTTACTTGGCAAATCACAAAAAAAGCTGGGTTGTGGCCTTGGACCCGACATTCGACCTCTCCACATCTGTACTCTTCGATGGAAATCGGTTGTTGACCACATTGACCACGCTTGGCTTGGAAGCACCAAAGGCGGTGGGCTGACAGCGAGCCTAGGAAGGGGCGGCGGGAGCGGGGAAGGCAGCGGTGGATGCCCGCGGAGAGAATCTGAGGTTCACTGGTTGGCTGCGGCGTGAGGCTCTTTGTCGCATGAGAATAACGGGGTGTGGGTGAGTAGAGGATACCTGGGCTAGCGGTGGGAGTAGTAGAGGCGGTGAGGCCTCCAGTGGCATCTGGCCGGCCCACGAGAGGCAGGAGCAGCAACACGACCGGGCGCTGCTTTAGGCTGGCTGGAGCAAGAAGACGGAGGGTTGAAGAAGCACTATGGCCGTTGGATGGACATCGTACAGTCCTTTGGAGCTAGAATCATTCATATTGACTAAGTTGACAAAGCCCTCCGTCCTCGTCAACTTAGTAGGCCCTAAGTCAGCCACCCACTATGGTGGGTCCCAGCTAGTTGGGGGTATTCATTTTTAGTGCGTAATAAGGAGGCACTTCCTTGCGTGCGAAGATATAGCTGGTGGGTCCGACCTGTCGGCAGGGGAATGTTTTTCGCGAAATCGAAGCCCTTCCCGCGTCTGATGCTGCGTGCGGTGCGTAATAAGGAGAACTTTCCTTGCGTGCGACCATGGACCTCGTGGGTCCCAGCCATCGAGCTCTCCACGTATAGTCCTCTTCGATGACTCTCGTATGTTGACCACGCCGCGCCCGGCTACCGAAGCGGTGGGCGGCCAGCAAAGGCTGACTGGAACAACCGGAGATGGGGAAAAGGCGGTGGAGTCCGAGCGGAAGAGTAGGAAACTTGACTGGGTTGGTGCTGGGTGGGCCTACACTCGGCGAGAATAACGGGAGGTGCGGAGTGGAGGGATGGCTTTAACGTCGTGAGGTAGCGTTGTTGAGAGCACAAAACAACGCCTTGCTGGGCCTTGAAAAGGCTAGAGCGGCGGTTACAGCAGCGCTGGGGAAGAAAGCGAGAGATTGAAGAAGAATGCGGCGTTGGATGTAAATCAGCGCCTTCTTAAACCGACCTCTTGGCCCACATCAGCCGGTCCATTTGTTTTTAGTCCATTTGGTGGGCTGGGTGAAACAATGATGTAGCATCTATGCAGCCCGTTTAAATCCCTTTTGCATTTTCTCGAAATCCATGGACTTGCTGGGCTGGGTGAAAATATCATGTTGGGCTAGATGGAGAAATGTTATAAAAACATAAACACATGATTGCACGTCAGTAAAATCTTTGCAAGCTTATGTATGCAATCACTAGGAGTTAACTTGGCAAGTTATATATAAACAATTATTATTATTATTTTGTAGAACTTTCAACTTATGAAATAAAATATCATTTTAATTTGATGAGTTAATAATGCGTTAGAGGTATTATTATTTTTTAGGCTAGGCGTGGGACAGTTGAGTTTGTTCTAGGGGAAATCTTTGGAGAAAACTCAGTTTACATCGAAAAAGAAAGGGAGAAAATTGAGAGACCTGCTGGGTCCACCGAGAGAGGAATATGTTGGGAGGAAGGAGATTCAAAGCACGACAGCCGAGTGAACTAGTTTTTTACGGACAAGTGAACTAGTTTACATACATAAGCAAATAGCCACTAAAAAAAAGCAATCAGGTTAATGGGTTCTTAAAAGAAATATTTGGACAAAAGCAGATAATTACGACACATAGGCTAATGCATGAAACACTCGGATGATAAAGGTGCTTATAAGCAGATAAAGTACAACATCTAGACCTTCTGGCATGCTTGATCATGATCTGCTGCGGCTGTCCGTGTACTCGTCGATTCACGGAAGCGGAACCGCCCTCATGTCAAGATCTGCTGTACATGTCGTAGCATTTGTATCGTCCTTGGCAGCGTAGGTTATGTAGGCTAGATTCAAAGGTACCTCCACGTGTTCAGGTCGTCTTCTTTCATGTTGGCGTATCGGGGTCGATGATGGTCTCGGTGAGGTCAACCACGAGTCCTTCTCTGCCCGTTCTTGATGATCTTGTATTGCTACGGATGTCGACAAGCTTTTTGCACCAGATGGCGAATAATCGCGTTCTTCCTTCTCTCCACCGTAGCAAAGGTGCGATCGGGCTGCCGATGAAGCGGCGAATGCTCTAGAACACTGGTGCAGCCATAGGGTGAAGCGGAGAGCTTCACGAGTCCGTGTCGTTGGTGTACATCACATTCAACTTGGTGCAGCCATAGGACTGAGCGGTGAACTAACTCCTTGATGAAGTCCATATCCAGCGAGCTCACCCCTCGGATCGCCATTGGAGTCTCTTGGTGAGCGAGTGTGTGGCGGCGGCGATGGTTCGTTTTCAGCTCTTGAGGAACTAGATTCAACGATGGCTGAGTGTGTCTGACGACAACAGATTACTACCCTCCCTCGTCCGCTGCCGCGGCGGAAGATGCACCTCGGCGCATTCAAGCGCCTCCATTAAGAAACCTACTCCGGCCACGTCGGTTCACGGCAGGTCTGTATTGAATGCTTGTAATAACAGGAGTTAGTGGTCACTTTACTTAAATTTAATTAGCTTTAATAGAAATTTATACTTAAAACAAGCAATGCATTGGCTCGTTCTATCAGTGCCACAGGATCAACATGCACAACAATTAGAATTATTATTCTCAGGACGCACACGATCAACACATTTGTTGCACTTTCACAAAGATAATACTACCAAGTTTGAACTATTTGTTATGGTTGTTGTCCTCTGCATCATCATGCCATGTTTCCCGACTTGCAAGATTCAGAACCAACAAATAAGATCCAAATAATAAGTACAACAAAGATGCCTACACATCTCATTGATTCCCGACTTGCAAGATTCAGAACCAACAAATAAGATCCAAATAATAAGTACAACAAAGATGCCTACACATCTCATTGATTCCCAGCTTGCAAGATTAGAACCAACAAATAAGATTCAAATAATAAGTACAACAAAGATGCCTACATCTCATTGATTCCCAGCTTGCAAGATTAGAACCAACCCATTAGAGCCTTTTGATAAAGTGAATATCGGGATTAAATCCATCTTGGCTAGCCATGTCATACAATCGAAGAACTTGGCGAATGCTCTTGGCCGTCACAACATCTGTAGTTGAGTATTCCGTTTGTGCAGCATGTTTGCTGCAGCACAAACAAGGAGACATGAGAGCATGATTTCACTTTAATAGCGGCCTCCTTGAACTCAACCTCGGCTCCACTCGGATGAGGTGCACTGAGTTCCATGATTCAATTCATGCGCCTTTTCAGGTTCACTGAAATGAAGCAAAGATTGCATCATTCAGCTAGCAAGAAGTACTTGCTCTTGTGAGCTGGCAGGTTCTTCTTTAGTAGTTGCACTAAAATTGAGGAACATTAAGGTTGGTTGTCCGGCTCATGTAAGGTGCAACTATAATTTTCTTATCCTTTTGTGCAGTTCCACTAAAATAAAGTGCCATTGTGGTGATAGTGAAGGCTCCATCTTGCAAAGGCTAATAAAATGTTGCGAGATTACCGGTGAGAACTTGCGGAGATTTTGGAAACTCCAATCACCATTTTGTGCAGTTCCACAAAATTGAGAGATGTTGCCCGTGACATTTTAGTTGAGCTGCTTTGTCGATTGTACTAGAGTAGGGGTACCCTAGTATCCCGAACTTCGTGCACGAGCGATTCAGACACCCAGCGGCAAGGCTTGCCTAGTGACCGCCAAGGTCCTCCATGGTTCCTTTGGAGCCATTCAAAAACAAATTATTTAAGCCAAGAGACAAGGCCACGACAAGAGGAGCTTGCGGGAAGGCCACTCAAGGCTCACAGAAGACAAGACCCGGCAAGAGGAGCTTGCCGGGAAGGCCGGGAGGCGACAAGCTTCCGGACGCGACAAGGATTCAGCAGCGACAAGGTGCTTGCAGCGGCGAGCAACTACTCTTCATCTCCGCTCCAGCTCATCCACCAGCGATATAGCCATGGGACCGTTCGGTAGCCGTGTCAAGAGGCTGTCTGCGGCCGGTGAGGAGGCAGTGATGGCGTGGCCGACAAGATCGCCATCGTGGCGGCGGTGGCGCCCCAGCGATCCCTGTTGCACTTTGTTTAGGCGACATGGGCGGGCATTAAATGCTTTGTCCTTGCCGTCGAGTTAGGTAGAATACAACTTTGTACAAGTAGCTGTACCAACATGATCCTTTTCCCTTTTTGCCCCGTCTCCGTTGCCACTGTTGGTGACCCCTTGGCGTATAAAGGAGGCCCATGCGCAGCGTGGGGGGTTCGACTCATTGAAACAGAGACACTCACACTGGTTT
Organism: Aegilops longissima; assembly: GCA_021605205.1. Classification (NCBI taxonomy): domain Eukaryota; kingdom Viridiplantae; phylum Streptophyta; class Magnoliopsida; order Poales; family Poaceae; genus Aegilops; species Aegilops longissima. The sequence continues at coordinate 98,931 of JAHIAM010003900.1, forward strand.
TGTAGCTCTCGGCTCCCTAGCAAGAACACAAGATAATGGACAAGCAGCAGTAGGAGTATTATCTCTCGGAGAGCTCGAAGCTAGATAAACTGCTCGTGTGCCGCCTCGATCTGCTCTTCGTGCGACCTCCGCCCCCTACCGAACGAAAGGGGCTCGGTCCGCCCGGTCCCATAGGTGTTCGTGGGTCCGATCAACTTCCCGACATCTTTGGCGCGCCCGGTAGAAGCGTCGAGGCTGTGTGAACCTGATTGGCGTTCACGAGCAACATCTTCATCATCTTCATCGACATGCCACGAAGAAGAAGGCTTGGCGGCAGCGGAGCGTCACGTCGATCCGCCACCACGAACAAGCGGGTGGTGGGGTAAACGCCAGCGGAAGAAACGAGCGTCGTGAGGAGCTCATGGCGCTGCCAAGTCCAAGGACAAGGCAGCGAGACCTCGGCGTCCGTATATGCACCGCATCCATCTCGAGGCGGCGGGACCCGACAGCGTCACGGTATTCATAGTACCATCCGCTTTCGTTGGATCAAGATCGAGCTGGTGGATCGAGGCCCTCAAGACCAGCTTGCGCCCGACATGCTGGCACAAGCGAAGCCGCGGTCGCTGGGCGGGATACTGCTCCTTCTAACATAGTTAGAAGTCGAGCATATCCGCTCCTCGCCTATATCGCCATTGCAACCCACCACTCCAGCCGAAGCCTTGGCGAGCTCAGCTACTCTAGATTTCCCTCAGCGGCCGACAAGGTCGGCGAATGGAGGCCACCATCGAGTCTCATTGGCTTTGCCAGCAGCGGCGCTCCGGCAACCAACTACGCCGCTGCGCGGCGAGGCGACAAAACACGAGCGGTGGCGGCAGAAACCGTGGGGTGCAACCACCATGCACTCTCCACCGAAGGCCAAGATCGCGAACTCGTCGGATCCACCTCGCAGCGACTCCACCGCGTCGCCGGATCCACGAAGCTACGCCCGTGATCAGCGCCAAGTTCTTCAAGACGGCAACAAGAAGCGTTCGAACTTCGCGCCAGCGCCCGAAGAAGCGGCGTCAATCCGACCAGCCTGGGCCTCTGTCGATATGCATGCGCCCGAAGAACGGGCGACTTGCCGTCTGTGATAGGTTGCCCTCGCGTTCACTTTCGTGAGCTGCGGCAAGTCGATGGCCCAGCAAGAAGAATTTCAAGCCGGGCGTGCGGAGAGAAATGCGATGGCGGGACACACCCGTCGAGTTCCTCGGCATCTACACCGCCGCGGTGCAAGCTGCGGGGGGCGAGGCGACAAGATCTCGCCAACTATTTCCCAGCGGTACTCAAGCCCAATGTCGAGATCTTGGCTCATGCACTTGCGGACAGCTCCATATCCTCTTGGGCAGATCTATGCCATCGGTTTGTCGGCGCCTTCACGGTGACCACAAGCCTCATAGCCAGAATTCATTCTGCGAAGAGATCAAGAAATTGGAAGCGGCGAGGCCTTGTGGAAGAGTGCTCCATCCTCGTGGTTGGCCAATCCTGTAGTTATGCGCCAAGGCAAATGGGAAATGGAACTTTGTATCGACTTCCGAGATGTTAATAAAGCTGTCCCAAAGACCCATTTCCTTGCGGCGCATCGACCAGATTGTTGACTCCACGGTGGATGTGATTGCTTTCATTTCTTGATGCATACTCGAGGATATCATCGAGATCTTCATGGCGAGAAGAGGATGAGGAGGAAATGGCGATGTGCAAAGATAAGGGCGTCGATGAGCTGTATGCCTTGGCGACAAGTGTGCACGTCTTTGAGGAAGGAGGAGACTCCGGAGAGAATGCTGAAGCAGGATCGATAGTGAGGAGACCGCCCTGGCGAAGAAGAGAGCAATGACGGAACAACGAAGGAAGGAAGAAGGCAAAGAGGTACTAGTTGTCGAGCAGTCCGGAGCAGCGGTGGTGCCGCCAAAGAAAGCCAAAGTTGGTGGCTCCGGCAAGGAGGTTGCGGCTAGCACCGACCGCCAAGCTATGGTGGCCACCGACAAGCGAGGACAGCTCAACAAGCGATCTTGCAAGATCCACCGTACCAAGGGCCATGACCTCGAGCTGCAAGAAGGTCGAGCAGCTTGTTGAACAACGAAGGCTGGTCTGGCGGCGCGACAAGGAGAAGGCCCAGGAAGGTGCTGGGGGAGTTAGCAAGCGACCGGCGGGGAGGGGCAGCGACAAGGCCAAGCAGCGGCAGAGGCAGACCTCCAGCGGCGCGACAAGGATGAAGGCAGCGATGGCGATGAAGATATGGAAGGCAATGAGACCGATGAGCAGGAGTTTGAAAGCCCGAGAGGTCCTCTGCGTTTGGCGGTGCTTCTCGCATACTTCACACCGCCAACTCAAGCGATGGATCTGGGAAGTTAATGCAGCGAGAACCATCCGTGAAGTCAGCATGAAGCCTCGAAATGGTCCAACCGCCTATCATCTTTGATATTGAGGACCACCCTGATCGCATAACTGCGGTGGTGCTTGCCGATGTTGGTCTCACCAACTATCCGCAACCTCAAGGTCACTAAGATGCTAGTTGGCCGGCGGGGCGGCGAACCTGATCTCCTCGCGGTGCTCGAAGCTTGATCCCTAACGCGAGCTCGAAGAAGCGGCACATTCAAGGAATCAATCCGGAAGGAGCAAGCCAAAGGGAAGATCACGTTGCGGTAACATTTGGTAGCGAGAGCTAAACTTGAGGAATGAGAGGTCACATTCGGCGTTGCTGATTTTCCATTGCCTTAGCAGGATACTTGGCCGTCAGCACTCGCCAAGTTCATGGCAGCCTCTCACTATGCATACAATTTACTCAAGATGCGGGACCGATAAGTGTCATTTCTGTCCATGGCGACAAGAAGGATGCTCTTATCTGCGCCGACAAGATTTACTGGGAGGCAGCAGCTGCAGCGAGATAGCAAGTCACTTGCGGCTGAAGCTCCGGGGGAAGAAAGAAGACCAAGTCGGCAAGAGCTCTAATGCCCACTCCGGCAAAGCGCACCTCTTGGTGCTGCGCTACCGTCGAGGGCCGCACCATCGAGCTCCGCGGCAAGTGCAAAAAGATGATGGCAGCTCCACCAAAGACCAAGAAGGTGCCCGCCAAGGAGGGCGGCACTGGTGGTACCTTCACCATCGATTGCCACTCTCGACCCTAAATAGGAAGAAGCGCTCGTTACTTTCCTGGCGGCGACGTCGGCGTGTTTGCATAACAACGTCGACATCCCAGTGTTCCCGGGAAAGTAATTGAGCATCACCTAGCTGTCTGTCCTCATCAGCGGCCGTCAGCGAAAAGTCGAGAAGCGGCGGTGGGCGCCAAGAATTCATGCGAGAAGAGATCAGAAATTGGAAGCAGCAGGCCTTGTCGGGAGGTGCTCCATCCTCGTGGTTGGCCAATCCTGTGGTTATGCGCAAAGGCAAATGGGAAATGGAGACTTTGTATCGACTTCACGGATGTTAATAAAGCTTGTCCCAAGACCCATTTCCCTTGCGTGCATCGACCAGATTGTTGACTCCATGGCTGGATGTGATTTGCTTTCATTTCTTGATGCATACTCGAGGATATCATCGGATCTTCATGGTAGAAGGAGGATGAGGAAAACGCATTCATCACCCCATGTGGCACATACTGTTTTTGTCGGATGCCTTTTGGGCTAAGAATGCTGGTTCAACGTTTGCAAAGTAGTCCATGGCGCTTTTGAGCCATAAATGCACGAAATGTAGAAGCCTACATGGATGACATAGTGGTCAAAAGCAAAACAAAACAACTTTGGTTCAAGATTTAGATGAGACCTTTGCAAATCTGCGCAAGATCAACCTCAAGCTCAACCCGAGAAGTGCGTGTTTGGAGTCCTCCGGCAAGCTTCTCGGGTTCTTAAATCTCTCGGGGAATTGAAGCCAATCCAGAGAAGATCAAGGCCATTGAGCAGATTGAAGCACCAAAGCGCGTCAAGGATGTCACGAAGACTTGCGGTTGCGTGGCTGCTCTCAGCAGGTTTATCTCTAGGTCTGCTGAGCAGCATACCTGCCATTTTCAAGATTTTGAAAAGGCGGGTCAATGAAATGGACTCGAAGCGGAGGCTGCGTTGCAGGACTTAAAGAAGTACCTGTCCTCCACTCCAATACTTGTCGCACCTAGGCCACAAGAGAAGTTGCTGCTATATATAGCGGCAACCAATCAAGTGGTTAGTGCTGCGTTAATAGCGGAAGGAGGCGAGATGATGAGCAACAACTAAAGCGAGGCGCATCCGGCGACAAGCGAGGGGCTTCACCGGCAAGCTCTGGTCCCGACAAGGATGGATCTGCGAGGCATGCGAGAAGATCTGAGAAAAGGATGGTGCAGCGCCAGTGTACTTTGTCGGTTCCCTTCTGCGGGGCTAGGTCAAGGTACTACGGTGTGCAGAAATTGCTTTTCGGCCTCCTCATGGCCTCAAAAGCTGCGCCATTACTTCCAAGCACATGAAATCACAGTCGTCACTCGCTTTCCCACGAAGAGGATATTGCAAAATCCGAAGCAACAGGCGGGATTGTCGGTGGGCCTTTGGAGCTAATCAAGCTTTGGCCTCAAGTTTGAAAGCACTTCAACTATCCAAAGCGAGCATTGGCGAGTTTATAGCAGAATGGGCGTAGCATAAGATGAAGAAATTCTAGAGCGAGCATCCCGTCAAGGAAGCAAGCAAAGAATGGCTGATGTACTTTGATGGTGCCTTCTCGTTGCAAAGGCGCCCGGTGCGGCGTCTGCTTATCGCACCCACCGGAGAACACCTCAAGTACATAGTCCAAATGCACTTTCCCAAGGAGCAAGCAACAAATAATCTTTGCAGAATATGAAGGTTTGCTTGCGGTCTCGAAATTGCCGTAGACCTTGGGATCAAAAGCTCATTGTCGGGGTGACTCGCGAGCTTGTCGTCCGCCAAGTGAACAAAGATTATCGAGTCCGTTGATGGAAGCTTCGTTGATGAAGTGAGAAAGCTAGAAAAGCACTTTGGCACTGCAGATGGAACATGTTCCAAGAGCTCGAATGATATTGCTGATGGCTGTCAAAGTCGCCGCCTCAAGTTACACTGTGGAACCAGGGATTTTTGTGCTCAAGCTGACTCAACCCGTATGCGCCATCAAGCTGGACAGAACAAGAAAGGAAGTTGATTTCGGTGACTATTTTCAGCGAGCTCCGAAGCCGCCGCCAAGAAGGTCCCGGGATCAACGCGAGAATCTTCGAGGAGCGATCTGCTCCGACAAGCCCTAGGGTTTTGTTCGTTGAAGCGAGCGCTCCCGACAAGTTTTGCTCCGGCAAGCTTGCCGGGAACGTCAACTCCGTGAGAACCGCGAGTTCTTGCCGTAAAGCTGATGTTCCTTGATAGCAGATGTGCCTTTAATCCTTGTTGTTGAGCGAGAGCTCCGGCATGGAGGTCAGCAGATTGTCCATTTCCTTGAGACGGGACAACTTCGAAAGCAAGAAGAAGCGGAAAGAAGTAGCCCGGTAGTCAAGTATGTATCGGTTTAGCCGACGGCTGCTATGCAGAAGAAGACTCAACGGTGTGAAATTGAAGTGTATTCACGGGAAGATGGATGAAGCTGTTGGCGAGAGATACGGAGGCATATGTGGTCACCACATTGGCGCAAGACACTTGCGGCAAAGCTTTCCGGCAAGGTTTCTTGGCCGACAGCCCTCCGGATCTGCTGCACAAGTAACCAAGTGTGAAGCGTGCGGTTCCATTCAAGCAGATACACAGCCAGCTCAAGCTCTCCAGCGATCCCTTTATCCTGGCCATTTTCGATTGCGGGGGCTCGACATTCTCGGCCCCTTTCCCGAGCTGTCGGGGCTTTGAGTACTTATGCGTCGCAATCGACAAGTTCACAAAGTGGCGGAAGTGGAAGCGATGAGGAAGGTGGCAGCACGGTCGGTGATCAAGTTCTTGGTCGATTGTTTGCCGTTTTGGAATTCTAACAGGATCATCACCGACAACGGCACACAGTTCACGAGCTGCACCTTCATGCGATCGTCCAAGATCTTGGCGCCAAGGTCTGCTTTTACATGTTGCTCATCCGAAGCAGCGGTCAGCGAGAGGGCAAATGCTGAAGTGCTGCTTGGCGGGCTCATGACAGAACTTTGACGGGCTGCACAAGTGCGGAAGAAAGCTGGATTGAGAGCTGCGGTGGTTCTTTGGTCGATCGGGGCGGCGTAAATCGAGCCCTTGGCGGACACCTTCGCTCTAGTCTATGGGTAGAGCAGTTCTCCCCACGAAACTTCGTATCACGGGTCACCTCGAGTACTAAGCTTATGATGAGCTTGAGCAAGAGCAGCTGCGACAAGATGTGCGCTGCTCCTTGAGGAGGACCGTCTTGAGGGCATTGTATGAGCTGCTCGTTACCAACAAGCTTTGCACGCTACCATAGCCGCAAAGTTAACGCCCGAAGTCTCGAGGAAGGCAACCTTGTTCTTGATGCGTTCAGTCCATGAAATTCCAACAAGTTGGCCTTGAAGTGGGAAGGCCCTTATCGGGTGAAGCGAGTCACTAGGCTGGCGCTGTCATGCCTTGAGACCGAAGATGGCATTCGGTGAGCAACTCCTGGAACATTGAACATCTTCGTAAGTTTTACCCGTGGAACGCAGTTCTTTGGAACCTGTTCCGGCAACCACCTTTAATACAAATCTTGCCGATGTTGCATGTAATCCTTTGTACAAAGCGGTATGAGACCTCGTGCATAAGTAAAAGCTCATGTGTTGCGCACAACTTGTCAACCACATGCTTTCATCATCATTTTGCATGTGTTATCTAACATTTTGTGCAGCATCCACACCGGTAAGCAATAACGAGCCACAAGGCTCCATAACTATTTTCTCTTCTTTCTCTTTCTCAAAGAAAGGAAGGTTCCTTAAGCCCACAAGTTAGCGGGGAAGGAGAATATAATGGTGTGGGCCACCTAAGCGTCGCTCGAGGAAGTTTAAGCCTTACGAGAAGCAAGCGACGAAGAAAAGCTAAGTTGCGAAGTTTGAGCAATCAGCTTTTAAATTTTTAAGTTATCTTCCTCGAGCGATAGTACTTTGTATGGAAAACCTGTGCGCGGAGGAACCAACTCGTGGCTAGTCGGCGCCCTTACTTTGTTTGAGTCCTCTCAACAACGTAAGTGAGCTGCAAGCCCAGTTGCGACAAGGTTGCTTGTCGGGAGGCGGCACCGGCGAGCTCTTGGCGTTCCGCACTCAGGCTTCTACATGACAAAGTGCCCCGCCGACAAGTTCCCTAAAAGCGTAGGGCACAAACATACAAAGGAAGGAATCAAGTAAAGGAAATAACATTGCGATCATTGCCTAAGATAGAGTTATATTACAAAATAACTTGTACATGAGATCTAATAAATTGTTCTCCTAAACATGATCGCGCGACAAGGGAAAGATAAAATTGGCGGCCCTAATCTGCTTGGTCGCCATCAACCCGCAATCTTGCCCACCTTGTCGACAATGGAGTGCGACAAGGGCTTTGGCGCCTCCACATCGGCATCTGGCGGCAGGGATCACGGGCGCCCGGCAAGGTTGAGGCTGGGTTGCGAAGGCCACCTTCATCAACACCTTACAGGAGAGCTCCAGCGCGATCTGCGCGATTCCTCGGCCAGCTGCTTTGGGATCTCTTCCGGTCATTGGAGAACCGTCCTGCGCCCTTGAGAACAAACTGAGCTTGGCGCTAGGTTGGGCGCTCGTCGGAGAGTACCGAGATCCACCATCCCGGCTCCGTCGGCTCCTTGTCGATGGCGGCGGCGATATTCACAAGACCTTGATCCGATGCTCCACATTCTCCGAAGGTGCTGCAGGCGGCGATAGCTTTTCGCCGGACAGCGCCTCGTCGGCCTTGATCTTCTCCAACAGGCCCACCTTCCGCTCCTTGGCGCCGTCCGGTATCGCATCGAGGTGGTCGATTTCAGCTCAAGATCTGCTTTGGAGTCCTTGGCGGGTCGAGCTCCATGCTCCTCTCAGTGAGGCGGCCTGCAGCTTCGCCAAATATGGCGTCCTTCTCGCGCTCGTGCTTGAGTGCAGCAAGCTCCTCGCCGCTCTTCTTGGTGGCCTCCAGCTGCGTCACCTTTGTCTGAATTCTTTCTTGGCGGCCTCGGCGGCTGTGGCGGCATCCTTTGCTTCCCTTAAGAGCCTGTAAGTGACTCTCGCCTTGTGACAAGCTCCTCCTCATGGCTGTCAAGATTGATCTTCCGCTGCGCCAGCTCGCCCTCCTCTGCGGATAGCTTCTCGGCGTGAGCCTCTGCTGCTCTTCAACCTCTGCCTTCTCGAGGATGAAGGGTTTGCAGCGCCTCAACAATTTGCTCCGCTCCTCGCCCAGGACGGAGAGCTTCTGATTGATTCCCGGGCTCCTCTGCGCTTCTCTATGTCTGCTCCGCCTTGGCGACAAGCGCTTCCAGGATTCAGTTTGGCTTGCGGTAGCGGTAAGTGACAACAGCTTCTTGGCAGCTGCTCCTCTTGACTTCGCCCCTTTGCTGCTGCTTGGCGCATCAACCAGCGACAGCCCAGTGAGCCGAGCAGCTCTCCGTCGAAGGTCTCTCCTTGACCCGGCGCCCCAGGCTTCGAGGCCGGGGAGCTTGATGAAGATGCCATCACGGCCTTGAGATAGGCGCCCGGGCTGGGGCTCTTGAACTGGCTGCACCGATGGCGGAGGGATCGGCGGTCGGCGTGGCGCTGGCGCTCCTCTGACCTCGAGGTCGTCGATCGATCGCCCGGACCCCTCGCCAGCCTTTGCGGCGGCAACCTTAAGCGGCCTCTTCGCCCGGACCCATCGGCGCCAGATCTCTTCCTCCATGATGGCGGCGTCGTCGGTGTTGCCTTGTGGCCCTCCTGCTGGCGACCTCGATCTCCAGTAGGCTGCGGCGGATGGATCTAGGACGAAGAAAAAAAAAAACGATCAAGCAAATGTTGAAAAAGAAAAACATAAGAAAAAAGGCAAGGGAAATTTTCCGCAAGAAGATTACTGCGATGGGATGCGCAGCCATGGTCTCGACCACGGAGGATCCTTTGGTCTTGTCCCTTCTTGGAGAAGTCTCCCTTGCGGAGAATCCTCCCTTGGCGGAGTAGTCAGCAGATGGTATTTGGGGCGGCTTCCGGGCACTCCTGATGAGGCTGCTCTGCTCCTACACAAACCGACAGTCAAATATCAACAAAGAAGGAGCACCCATGCAGACCTAACAGTAAGAAGTAAACCATATACTTACGCTGGGGGCTGTCTTTGAGAACTGCTTTGAGAAGGAATGCGGGTCCGGCAAGGGGTCTCGAGCAGCGCCTCCTCTTGCCACGCGGGGATCGTCCTCGATTCGACCACCGGGTCTTGGCTCTCTTGGCGCCCTCTGAGGCGGCGTCTGAAAAAGGAAAGAGTTGAGAATGAAACCGTCGGATACAAGGCAAGCAACAAAATTGAAGAAATACAAGCACAATATATAAACACTCTTCTTCTTCCTCGTCAGACTGAGAAGCGAGAGAGTCAAATTCGGCTCGCCTCCGGTGCGGCGGCGGAGGAGAAGGTTCCCTTGACCGCTTGGCGGGAGTGGCGGTGGCTGGGAGGATCCGTCTCGGTTGTTGCAGCGGTGTGGGGTGCTCCAGCGACTGTGATACTGCCCATGATGAAGCGCGTCGTCAGCGCTCGGCTGTTGGCCCGTCTGCCGCCCGTCTAAATCTCACGCCTGGGAGCGCCTCCTAGTGGGCAGGGGCTCACATTTGCAGCAGCTGCTAGATGAGTGGGAGAAGCGCCCTCGGCGGGTTCGCTCGACTCGGCCTCGAGGTTGACAAGCTCCTCCTTGACAAACTCCTTAAGCAGCAGGCTGCGCCGCCCTCTGCCTCTGCCTCCTCCGGTGAACCCGAATCGCCCGGTATGGCCAGCCATTCTGCCGCCTCCTCCACCCCAGTGGCGATCGCAGCTGCATCTCGTGCGTCAGTGGTGTCGCGGGTGAGCCTCTTACGCTCGTCCAGGCGGATCGGCACTTCTTCAAGCTATCGAAGAACTTCCATACGGCGTCGTCTGAAGGCTCTTGCCCGGTTGGAATAATCCCATCTGCGAATCGCTAGCTTGGCATCATTGCATGGATGCGGTCGGCGAAGAGTTGTTGCACAATGGGGCGACTCCCTCGGCAACCTAAACCACTCGGGGTGATCGGGGTCGTGCTTGAACAGCTCGGCAACATCGCATCCAACTCCAAGGCGGTGAAAGTGAAGTTGAGGCCAGGCGCAGCCTCATGATGTCCGCCGCATTTTGGAACTCCCAAGCAGGCCTTCTCCTCTCTGCAAGAAGCGTCTGTGTGAAGGAAATCTCGCCAGCTGCGCCCGGTGAGTCCGGCAAGCACTGAGGCGCAAGATCCAAGTCCGGCAATCTTCAATCTAGCATCTTCGGCGCCAAGTTGCTCCATTCGTTGCCAGCACTATTGGAGTTTAGCGCTGGGCGATGAAGAACTGCGGGTTCTCCTCAGCGATCCAACACCAATCAGCTCTCCACTCCTCCCACTTGCTGCGGAGCTCTCCTTCGAATAGGCTTCTTTCTTGCCCGATCCTTGAGATCAAGCAATCCCTCGGCAGAGTGGCTCTCCTCTCTCGGCCAGCGGGGCATGAAGAAGTGGCGGAAGAGGGCTACGTTTGGGTGGACTCCGACAAAGTTTTACGCAAGGTGTGCAGAAAACTGCCATGTCGAGACAGCATTGGGGGTGAAATCAAGGCGAAGCCGTGGGTGTTCATAATATCGCAGAAAAATTCAGAGAAGAGGCGAGGCAGAGCCCGCAATAGAAATAAGCAGCGAAGAATGGGTACCCAGTTGGGGCTAGTTCTGGCAAGCGGTGGGAGTACCGTCGTCTTGTGGATCGCGCCAGCGTCTCCGTCGACGAGAACAAGTAATAGCTCTCCCTCGGCTCCCTTGCGTCGGTGGGGGAAAACGGCCCGCTCCTTTCACGCGCCTTGTGACGCGCTGCGCTCGGCCGACTTCACCCTTCCCTTATCGGCTTCCGAACCATGGCGGAGGTGGTGGAGGAGACCGGCCCGGCGTTGATGGCGGCCTTGGTGGCGATGAAGCGGCGGTGGTTTTGAGATTGGACAGCAAATGGCGAGGTGGGCGACCTGCCCTGTTTCCCCTGTTTATAAGGAGGGAGAGGCGGGCGTTCCTTTTCAAATAAAAAACCCCCGATCTCTCCCACGGCGCCCGTTCGGCAGCGTGCTGTTAAGTGGGGGCGTGAATGAGTCGAACAAGTTGGCGTGATCTGGGCAGCGTGCCGTGCACTTGTTTTGGGCTGGCCCATGGCGCTTCGGCACCGTGTGGCCCAGGCCGGGGCTCTGTCGATTGTACTAAGTAGGGAGGTACCCTAGTATCCCGAACTGCGTGCACGAACATTGCACACCAGCAGGCAAGGCTTGCCTAGTGACCGCCAAGGTCCTCCATGGTTCCTTTGGAGCCATTCAAAAACAAAGTATTTAAGCCAAGGAGACAAGGCCCGGCAAGAGGAGCTTGCGGAAGGCCTCAAGGCTCCAGAAGACAAGACCCGGCAAGAGGAGCTTGCCGGGAAGGCCAGGCGACAAGCTTCCGGACGCGACAAGATTCAGCAGCGGCAAAGGCGCTTGCCGCGGCGAGCAACTCACTCATCTCCGCTCCAGCTCATCCACCAGCGATGTGCATCATGGGACCATTCGGTAGCGTGTCAAGAAAATTTGTCTTGACCAGCGGAAAACAGCGATGGCCGGCCGACAAGATCGCCATCGCGGCGGCTATGGCGCCCAACAGTCCTGTTGCCTTTGTTTAGGCGACATGGACGGGCATTAAATCTTTGTCCCTTGCGATCGAGTTAGGTAGAATACCTTTGTACAAGTAGCTGTACCAACCATAATTCCTTTTTCCTTTTGCCCTCGTCTCCATTGCCACTGTTGGTGACCCTTGAGTGTATAAAAAGGCCCATGCATAGCGTGGGGGGTTCGACTCATTGAAACCAGAGACACTCACGCTAGGTTTTGTAGCTCTCGGCACTCCCTAGCAAGAACACAAGATAATCGGACAAGCGGTAGGAGTATTATCTCTCGGAGAGCTCGAAGTGGATGCTGCTTTCGTGTTAACCGCCTCGATCTGCTCTTCGTCGCGACCTCCGCCCCCACCGAACGAAAGGGGCTCGGTCCGCTTGATCCCATAGGTGTTCGTGGTCGATCGACTTCCCGACAAGCTGCACAAGACACTCATTCCAAAAAAGTGTTTTGTGCGATTCTAAAAGTCTAATAGCAACAAGGTGAAATGGATATCCCTATCTGCACAAAATGATAGAAAGTAAGCAGTTGCTGGTCAGTAAGAATATCTGAGACATATACAAAATGAAAAGAAGCATCTTAATTATGTTCATGGCAATCACGCAAGGACAGTAGAAATTTTAAGCGTCGGCAATGCTTCATGTTACGAAGCATTACGATCAACAATGAGATTCCTCAAATGTGGGATTACTTTAATGGTGGCATTGCTTGTTTACAGAACCACGATAAATCAACGGTAGCTAAAGAGTTGGTTTAAGGGCATGGGACCGTGGGGACACGGGACACTTTCGGCAGCGTAAAGGAGCAACTTACTTATCATCTTGGGGAAAACAGCACGAGTGCCATTTGTAACACAGTTTAATTGCATCATATCCTTTGGAGGCATTATATTAACAATAACACTGGTTGAACATGTAGCTAAGGTAACAGTGTGATCGCTTCATTTACATGTGCCTTACATTAACAATAGCAAAGGTTGGTATAAGGACATGCGACGGTGGGCATCGGCACAATGTACCTACAAGGAGGCATAAAGTGGTGATGCCAAGCTTGTTCACACTATGTGAGGGCATCAAACCTAATCACAGAGACCTTTTACTATGTGAGGGCAGCAAATCTAATCCGGAGACCTTTCACCATGTGAGGGCAGCAAATCTAATCTGAGACCTTTTACTATGTGAGGGCAGCAAATCTAATCACGAGACCTTTTACTATGTGAGGAAGCAAATCTAATCTGAGACCTTTTACTATGTGAGGCAGCAAATCTAATCCTAATACCTTTTACTATGTGAGGGCAGCAAATCTAATCCACAGAGACCTTTTACTATGTGATGGCAGCAAATCTAATCCTGGACATACTCATTGACTTGTCCACCGGCCGCCACTTTCTATCCTTTTTCAACCAATAATAGATATGTTCCTTATCCGGTTTGTCTGCATTTTCCCATTATTTCCTTTTCAACCAAGAGACCGGTTGGGTATCAGGTCTCTACTACTTTCACCATATTATTTCCTCTATCAAGTCCTAGATTCATGCTACAACTTTCCCCCTTTCTTCATTGTTTGAACAAAGCCCTAGATTGAATGCATGAAGTAGCTTTACCTCTAATAATACTAAAAATGTAGGTGGCTTTGGAAGAGCTGATGGGAGTAGAAAAAGATGCACATGCAGAGACACGTGGGGAGCTGGGGCGTAGATCAAGGCAGCTTCGAAGAACTTATACACGAGTGGCGGGATGTCGGTAGCGGTAGGTCGATTCGGCGGACAATCTCGGCAGGGAGGAAGAAGGGTCGGAGGATCTCCCGAGGCAGGCTGTGTCGGAAGAGCGACAGGCGGAGGATCGGGCCCCTCGGCAGCTGTGGGTTTCCTCCTCGGTGGCGATGACCAGCGTGAATGATGCACCTTTAGTCCTCTACACACACGGCCGAAGGATCCGGCGGATCTGTGACCAGCGGTGAGCGGAGAGAAAATGTCGCTCTTCTGTCTTGTTTATATCTGAAGAGGATGAGAGAATGAAGAAGAGAGCAACCCTAGTAAAGCAAGCGCTCAGGCCCCTGCGTCCATATATAGTGGAGTGATTATCTTTTTCTCTCCACAACAAGTGTTTCAATTTGTGTACGTGGCATTAAAAAAAAGAAACTCTCTATTTAAGGTGACTACTCTATGAATCCTACTTATTACTACAGTACTATTGTTCACTTGTGCTCCCCGCCCCTCCATTCATTAAACAACCCCACGGGTGAATAAACATACAATAAGTACTGTATTTATATACTCCCTCGGTCTAGGTGAGTAAGTCATCTTAGATTGTGCATCGTGACCAAGGAGGAGGGAAAAACGAGAGACCTTAATGTTTATTTGCTAATTAATAGCATTGCATGCAATGAACTAACCCCTTGCATGTAGTGTTTGATCGCTCAAGTCATTAAAAGCATGCACACCTCATCTCTTATTGGTTAATATGTCAAGAAACAAGAAACAAGGTAAAAGTTAATGCACGCGCCTAAGTGTTTTAGGATTATTTGGTTTTGTAAGATGACTTACACACCTACACATAAGAGTAGAGCAGAACAAGCTCAAACTATTTTCAGCGTAGTTAAAAGTTGAGGCGAGGCTTTTCAGGCGATCTGTGCGACAGTTTTTAGGTAGGCGGTTTGATAGAGGCGAGGAGGGTGGCGAGTGGGGCTGTGCGATTTGGCGGCGTTCTTGCTAGAAAGACTTGTGATATGACCACTCACTATAGTCATGAATTACTGGCGCTCCGACCGGGGTGATGCCCCCCTTCCGTTTCACGCTCTAATCTGGTGCATGACACGTCGACCGGATGCTGGCTCTCCCACATGTCGGAGTAGTAAGAAGGAGAAAAGAATGATGCGGTATATACTAGTACTATACTACTCCCTCCATTCCTAAATATAAGTCTTTGGAGAGATTTCACTATGGACTACATACGGAGAAAAATGAGTGAATCTACACATAAAATGCATCTATATACATCCGTATGTGGTCACAGTGAAATATCTCGAAGACTTATATTTAGAGCGGAGGTACTACTAGTCGGAGGAGTGCGAACCATGGCAGCCAGTGAACCAGCCGATGCGAACCACGGTAGCCAGTGAACCAGCAGTAGAAAACAATGTGGTGATATGGCCATAAAAAACAATGTGCTACGGTCCACAACTTGTAGCATGTAAAAATGTCTCCTCTTTGTTTGGATCCACTGAGTTAGAGCTAGTTTGGGTTGAAATAGCCTCAAATTATCAAAACAAGAGGGTTAGTTTGAGCTAGTTTGCTCTAACCCAGCTAAAAAACTAGCCTGGTGGAGAGGTTCTAATTGGGTTAGTTATCCTCGGGCCCACTAAAGAGAACAAAAAAATCTCACCTGCCCGTGCAGATCGCTCCTTAAAAAATCTCACTGCCCGCACCGAGATCTCTCCCCCTCTCGCCTGACTCCTCTCTGTTCCCCATGGGGCCGCCCATGGCGCGCTCGCCTCTCTCTCCTTGGCCGCCCTCTCCTTCCGGCCTCCGCGCCCTACTCGGCCGTCCTCTCCCTCCGACCTCGAAGTCGCCCTGCTCCCCCCTTCACCGGTCGTTTTCTCCCTCTGTCATCTGGTGTGGCGCATCTACCGAGAGGTGAGAGAGGGT
The DNA here is from genome assembly GCA_021605205.1 of Aegilops longissima. Classification (NCBI taxonomy): domain Eukaryota; kingdom Viridiplantae; phylum Streptophyta; class Magnoliopsida; order Poales; family Poaceae; genus Aegilops; species Aegilops longissima. Next base: position 114,317 of record JAHIAM010003900.1, read on the forward strand.
GAGTTTGTTCGTTCCTTCTACGTCTCACGGCCATATCATTGATCTTGCTTGCTCTAGCGCTAATTCTTATTTGGAAAAAGTAAATCTGATCAAACTTGCTATAGATTTGCGGTGCACGCATGGAATTGTTTGATCTGCTTGAGGAGGTAATAAATCTTTCTAGAGGCCCAAAGATTGGTCACCTTTCTAGGTATTGCAATTTCACGCTTGCATTATTTGTAGAGGCCCAAGATTCAGATTCACCTTTCTAGGTATTTCAATTTCGAGCTTGCATTGTTTCTAGGCCAAAGATTCATTCACCTTTCTAGGTATTTGAGTTTGAGCTTGCATTATTTCTAGAGGCCCAAAGATTCAGTTCACCTTTCTAGGTATTTGAGTTTGAGCTTGCATTATTTCTAGAGGCCGAAGATGCAGTTCACCTTTCTAGGTATTTCAGTTTGAGCTTGCATTATTTCTAGAGGCCCAAGATTGAGTTCACCTTTCTAGGTATTTCAGTTTGAGCTTGCATTATTTATAGAGGCCCAAGATTGAGTTCACCTTTCTAGGTATTTCAGATTCAGGTCTTGCATTATTTCTAGAGGCCCAAAGATTGAGTTCACCTTTCTAGGTATTTTAATTCTGAGCTTGCATTATTTCTAGAGGCCCAAAGATTAAGTTCGATCGGTGACAGCGGCCACTACCCATGCAGTGTCGACCTCAACTGCATGAGGCAGGCGTCGGGAGGGTTCGGGGCTTGGGCTCTGAGCCTTCCTCGGGGCGGCGATGGCGAGCTCCTCCTCGGTGCGTGAGGGCTCGGGCTCCCTCCCTATCATGAGCGATTTCCGTGGTGAGTTAACTCATTCTTTGTTTCATGAAGTGTTTTTTATTTTGTGAAGCTTGATTGACGACTTGTATGTTTAAGTGGGATATCTCATTTGTATGGACAAAGTAAAAATTATCTTGTTTTGCATGCTTGATTTGTATAGATGGTCCGTTTATGTCAATTGTGTGAGCGGGAGGAGGCCACGGAAGAGGCCGCCACGCCAAGAGGTGCTTGGATCCAAGGGACTTATTTTATTCTAACTAAAATAGGGTCCAAAGTAGTCAAATGATTGAGATAGAGCATTTATTGTCAATCTAACCCGCCATCCATACACCTCTTTGGTTTAGAGTTAGTTCGGGTTAGAATCTAACTCTAACCTCTAAGCGAGTTAGAGTTCTCCTCGTCTCGGTTCATCGCCATCATACTTTCCCCATTCCTGTGTTTCGGTATCCTGCGAATCAAAGAGGCCCTTTTTTGGTAAAATCAAAGAGTCCCTTAGACTGGTTTAGGTCCGGTCATTTTTATAAGCGTGTTATGTCCAAAATTTAATGAGCGTGCTCCGGTTTCCATGAAAATAATCCGGTTTCATGTAGTAATTCATTGATTTATTTATTCTTCTGCGGGGTTTGCATGTAATTCGTGAGTGCTGAAATGTAAAGTACCCAGCATATGCTCCAGTCGTGCATACTTTCGACCGGATGCTCTATGTCCCACATGTCGGCGAATGGGAGCATGTGGAAATAGCCTAGGAGTACATATAGGAGGATAAATCGTGAAAAATATGTCTTGTGAAGCGTGGCAGCGGTTGAAAAGGAGACCTAAAGTGATGAGAGCTATAGGTGCACGCACCCAACTAGTGGTACTAGACATCGACTAATTTTCCCTAAAAAAAAAAGAGAGCTGAGTGCTCTTTGTACTCCTATTCTATAAACACGAGTCCCATCTAACAACAGCGTCAGTGCTACAGCTAGCTCTCCTCCTCGTTTCTCTCTTCTAATTCTAAACTCGGCCGGCGCTTGGGGTGGGTGGGGTGGGTTTGCTCAAGCTGAGCCCCACCTCACAGGTGAAAAGCGTTCTGTTGGAATAAAAAATGCCATATACTCCCTCCGTTCATAAATATAAGCCTTTTTAGATACTAGTTCAAATGGAATACAACATACAGATGTATGAAGACATAGTTTAGAGTGTAGATTCACTCATTTTTCTCCGTATGTAGTAGTCACTTGCTGGAATATTTAGGAAGACTTATATTTGGGAGCAGGAGAATACTATACTAATAAAACATTAAGGCCACGGCGATGCAGTGCTTGTTCTGAGGAGGCAAGAAGAAGAGATGCATCCATCGGCAGCGTCCACCTCCTCGACTCGAGCGCGGCCCACCGAGTGACGCCTAAGTAGCGGCGGCTTTCATGGCCAGGTCGGCGATGCTTACGAACAGATGGCGTCCAAAGATTCCGGCCGGAAGAAGGCCAGCGTCTTTCTGTCCTCGCTTGGCTTGTAGTGGCCTATGTAGCGATTTCCTCGTGAGCGTGGATGTGCGGTCGGCGGTTTCTTGCATGGCGGTAGCTGCTGGCGAGTCACGACCTCGAGTGCACGGTCTTCGTCGTGACTTCCGGTACCTGCGAGGCCACCAGGGCTTGAAAGAGTTCGTCACCATGTAGGCGATGAGGTGGCAGGTAATGAGGAGCCTGGTAGCGCGGGCTGGAAGCGATCTGGCAAGGTCGTTCGCGCTTCTTGGCGGGTGAACTTGCGGATGGAGTTGACCATCATAGCGTCCATGCGAGGCGAAGCGGCGTCGGCGAGGGCTCACGATGCTGCGATCGCTAGCACCATCTGAAAACTCTTGTCGGTGCAGGGCTGCAGGCGGCCTTGGATGATTTAGCACTGACCATTGCCGCTCGCGTCCATCGCCTCCATAGGTGCTTGTGGCTATTGGTCACTTGGTCTTGGATTGGAGTGAACAGTGTTGCGCAGAGACTTGGGAGTAGATGGATTGGAGTGGTGGGACACCTTTATTATATGAGAGTCAAACTCTGTTGCATTCACATCGTCTTTGGCTCTAATGCCTTCTCCAATTAATTCCCTCGCATGTAATTGAGGATGCATCATTGACCGTTCAACGTCTGGGAACCGCCCTCTTTCTCCTTGGCATTCAAGCACCTATGGACCCGTCGGCGGCGGTGCTTATGGTGACTTCGTAAATTCGAGATGATAGCGCCGTGCGTGTGTGCGTTCATAGGGGTGAGTGTATGCGGCGTGTATATGGCGCTTCGTCATACTCGTAAAAAAAAAACAGCGTAAATGCATGTCAAAAGAGACTAGTCGGTATACTCAATATTGTGCACCTCGGAGAGAAAGCGATAGAACTAAATGCGTATTTATTTACGGTGCAGATTCACTCATTTTGCTCCATATGTACTCCGGCTCGGTGTAGTCTAGTCACTTGTTGAAATCTCTAGAAGGGCAAATACTCCTTTAAGTTTCTGAGGGCTATACTAGCAAGTAGTTATGCGTACTAGTACAATAGTGAGCTCACATAGCAATTTTGTCTCATGCAAGAGCACGGCTATGTGTGCTCAATGTTACATAGCTGCAGCGTTCGGTTTGCGCAGCTCTTCGCCTCTTGAGAAGGCGAACAATGATGTTACTACTACTGCTTCTCTGATTATCGAATCCCTTGCTGCATGTCCGTCCACATGGCCAGGAGGCGGATAGCTTATTGTAAGTACTACTAAGCAAAGCCTATCCTCGTTTGCGGCAACAACAGCACATGGGAGGAGAAGGCGTGTAGTAAAATCAAGCTTCTCCTCGTTCTATGAGTTGTGCGACACATCATATGCACTGGCCCCACATGCTTGCCTCTAAACTTGGCTGAAAGACCCATGATTGTACAATATATTTGCTGCAACCTCTAACATTTACCCCCACAAATTAAAATATGTGTAGTGTGTATGCATCGATTAAATGCGAGGCCGAAGAGTCCCCCTTTGAAAAAAACAAATTAAAATATATATTCCTGTCTTGACCAGATGGCGTGCAAACTACAATCACCGGGTGTGTGGTAGGGCGAAGACTATTTTAATTTTAAAAAAACTTCGAGGCGGCCACATAGCATGGAGCCGACTGATGTCTACTACACAACCTTCTTCTTGTAGACATTGTTGGGCCTGCAAGTGCACAGGTTTGTAGGACAGTAGCAAATTTCCCTCAAGTGGATGACCTAAGGTTTATCAATCCATGAGGCGTGGGATGAAGATGGTCTCTCTCAAGCAACCCTGCAACCAAATAACAAAAGAGTCTCTTGTGTCCCCAACACACCCAATACAATGGCAAATTGTATAGGTGCACTAGTTCAGCGAAGAGATGGTGATACAAGTGCAAAATAGATAGTAGATATAGGTTTTGTAATATGAAAATATAAAAACAGCAAGGTAACAAGTGGTAAAAGTGGCGTAAGCGGTATTGCAATGATAGGAAACAAGGCCTAGGGTTCATAGTTTCACTAGTGCAAGTTCTCTCAACAATAATAACATAGATAGATCATATAACAAGCCCTCAACATGCAACAAAGAGTCACTCCGAAGCCACTAATAGCGGAGAACAAGCGTAGAGATTATGGTAGAGTGCTGAAACCACCTCAAAGCTATTCTTTGGATCAATCTATAAAAGAGTTAGTACTAGAATAACACCTTAAGACACAAATCAATCAAAACCTAATGTCACCTAGATACTCCATTGTCACTCGATTTGCATCACAAAATCTCAGATTCATCCAACCAACATAAAAGTACTTCTAAGAGTGCCCCAAAGTTTCTACGGAGAATCAAGAAAGCGTGTGCCAACCCCTATGCATAGGTTCCCAATGTCACACGAAACCATAAGTTGATCACCAAGACATACATCAAGTGTTCTCATAAAGACTCAATCCGATAAGATAACTTCAAAGGGAAACTCAATTCATCACAAGAGAGTAGAGGGGAGAAACATCATAAGATCCAACTACAATAGCAAAGCTCGGGATACATCAAGATCGTGCCATACGAGGAACACGAGAGAGAACGAGAGAGAGAGATCAAACACATAGCTCTGGTACATACCCTCAGCCCCAGGGTGAACTACTCCCTCCTCATCATGGAGCGCCGGGATGATGAAGATGGCCACGGAGATGGATCCCCCTCCGTGAGTCTGCAGGAAAGAGTACCGATCGGTTTTGGTGGCTACAAAGGCTTGCGGCGGCGAACTCCGATCTATCTTCTTTTGGAAGTTTTAGAGTGCGTGGGTATATATGGGTGCAAGGAGAACATCGGTGGAGCTACGGGGCCCACGAGGCGGGGGCACGCCCAGGGGGTGCGCGCCCCCACCCTCATGAGCACCTCCGTATCTTGACGTGGGTCCAAGTCCATCAAGTGGGTTTCCTTCCAAAATAACTTCTCCGATTGATTTAAGTAGCGTTTTGACTCCGTCGATATTCCTTTTCCCGAAACACTAAAATAGGCATAAAACAACAAATCTGGGCTGGGCCTCCGGTTAATAGGTTAGTCCCAAAATAATATAAAGTGGATAATAAAGCCCAATATTGCCTAAAACAGTAGATAAAGTAGCATGGAGCAATCAAAAATTATAGATACGTTGGAGGCGTATCAAGCATCTAAGCTTAATTCTGCTCGTCCTCGAGTAGGTAAATGATAAAAAATTTTTGATGCGAGTGATACTTTGGCATAATTTCAATGTAATTCTTCTTACTTGTGATATGAATATTCAGATCGAAAGATTCAAGACAAAAGTTCATATTGACATAAAAATAATTATACTTCAAGCATACTAATCAAAGTAATCATGTCTTCTCAAAATAGCATGGCAAAGAAAGTTCATCCCTACAAAATAATATAGTTAGGCTATGCTTCATTTTAGTCACACAAAGATGATCCCAACTTCTATACCCCGATGACAATCCAAGCAATTGTTTCATACTTAAATAATCTCAAACTTTTTCAACCTTCACGCAATACATGGCGTGAGCCATGGATATAGCACTATGGGTGGAATAGAATATGATGATTGGGATTGTGTGAGAAGACAAAAAAAGAAAGTCTCACATTGGCGAGGATAATCAGCGGGCTATGGAGATGCCCATCAATTGATGTCAACATGAGGAGTAGGGATTGCCATGCAGCGGATGCACTAGAGCTATAAATTAATGCTCAACAAAAGAAAACTAGTGGGTGTGCATCCAACTTGCTTGCTCATGAAGACCTAGGGCATTTGAGGAAGCCCATCGTAGGAATATACAAGCCAAGTTCTATAATGAAAAATTCCCACTAGTATGAAAAAACAACTTATGAGACTCACTATATGAAAAACATGGTGCTACTTTGAAGCACAATATATGAGACTCACTACATGAAGAACATGGTGCTACTTTGAAGCACAAGTGTGGAAAAAGAGATAGTAGCATTGCCCTTTTTTTTGGGACTTTCCTTTTTTTTATTTTGGCCTTTCTCTTTTTTTTGGGAAATTCTCTAATAATGATGATCATCACACTTCTATTGATTACAACATAAAGATTACAACTCGAAACTAGAACAAGGTATGACTCTATATGAATGCCTCCGGCGGTGTACCGGGATGGGGCAATGAATCAAGAGTGACATGTATGAAAATAATGCATGGTGGCTTTGCCACAAATACGATGTCAACTACATGATCATGCAATGGCAATATGACAAAAGTAATGTATGTCATAATAATGATGAACGGAACGGTGGAAAGTTGCATGGCAATATATCTCGGAATGGCTATGGAAATGCCATAATAGGTAGGTATGGTGGCTGTTTTGAGGAAGATATAGGGAGGTTTATGTGTGATAGATCATATCGTATCACGGGGTTTGGATGCACCTGCGAAGTTTGCGCCAACTCTCAATGTGAGAAAGGGCAATGCATGGTACCGAAGAGACTAGCAATGGCGGAAAGGTAAGAGTGCGTATAATCCATGGACTCAACATTAGTCAAAAGAACTCATATAATTATTGCAAAAATTAAGAAGTCATCAAAAATCAAGTACTACGCGCATGCTCCTAGGGGGATAGATTGATAGGAAAAGACCATCGCTCGTCCCCGACCACCACTCATAAGGATGCACAAGCCAGGTACACTTCATGTTTCAAATTTGTTACACAACTTTAACCATACGTGCATGCTACGGGACTTGCTAACTTCAACACAAGCATTTCTCAAATTCACAACTACTCAACTAGCACGACTTTGATATTATCACCTCCATATCTCAAAACAATTATCAAGCATCAAACTTCTCTTAGTATTCAACACACTCATAAGAATTCTTAAAAATCTTGTATGCTTAGCATATTATGATTATTTTAGCAAACTACCATGCTATTTAAGACTCTCAAAATAATATAAGTGAAGCATGAGAGTTCATCTATTTCTTAAAAATAAAACTACCACCATGCTCTAAAAGATACAAGTGAAGCACTAGAGCAAATGACAAACTACTCCGAAAGATATAAGTGAAGATCAATGAGTAGTTGAATAATTATGTAACTATGTGAAGACTCTCCCATTTAATAATTTCAGATCTTGATAATTTATTCAAACAGAAAGCAAAGCTAAAGAAGACTACATTGCAAGGATAACACCACTCATGTGAAGAAGCAAAAACTTAGGCTCAACCGATACTAACCGATAGTTGTTGAAGAAGAAGGGTGGGATGCCTACCGGGGCATCCCCAAGCTTAGATGCTTGAGACTTCTTGAAATATTATCTTGGGGTGCCTTGGGAATCCCCAAGCTTGAAATTTTGTGTCTCCTTAATTCCTCTCATATCATGATTTCTCTTTTTATCAAATGCTTCATTCACAACAAACTCAACAAGAACTCGTGAGATAGGTTAGTATAAACCAATGCAAAACCTTATCATTTTCTAATGTAACAAATCACTAACATTATTATTCAACATTTCATACTAAATGCCTCTGCATATTTAATACTCCTATCCTCAAATAAAATCATTAAACAAGCAAACATATGCAAACAATGCAACCATAACAGCAATCTGTCAAAACAGTATAGTCTGTAAAGAATGCAAAGTATCAATACTTCCCTGACTCCAAAATTATGAACTAAAATTACAACTGTAATAAATTTATCAGATCTCAGTATGCAAAAAGATTCAACATTATACCACTCTCTGACTTTTCTAGAAATTTTTGCAACAGCGGTAAACTTTCTGTTTTCAAACAGCAGCATGTATACTTACAAAATAAGCATGGTAAAGGCTATCCTTGAATTTTTATTGAAACTAAAGAGGCAAAACACTAATCTAAATAACAGCAAGCAAAACAAAACTAAATGACATGACGCTCCAAGCAAAACACATATCATGTGGTGAATAAAATATAGCTCAAGTAAAGTTACCGATGAGCGAAGGCGAAAGAGGGATGCCTTCAGGGCATCCCCAAGCTTAAACTCTTGGTTATCCTTGAATATTACCTTGGGGTGCCTTGGGCATCCCAATATTAAGCTCTTTCCACTCCTTATTCCATAGTCCATCGAATCTTTACCCAAAACTTGAAAACTTCACAACACAAAACTTAACAGAAAACTCGTGAGCTCCGTTAGCGAATGAAAACAAAACACCACTTCAAGGTACTGTAATGAACTCATTATTTATTTATATTGGT